>MJUU01030683.1:140598-155061 GCA_002080025.1 Modiolus philippinarum
ATATATTTGTAATGTAAAAAATCAAGATGAATGTAATGCACAGTCACTTTAATTTTCTAGCGCTTTCATCCTTCATCGGGACTTGTCAAGATATAACGTTCCAAAATATATATATATACGCCTTAAGTCATACAGAACATCAAACTAAAGTCGTTATAAAAATTTTTAGTTTAGGCAATAGATGACCAAAATTTATCATAGGACGAATATTTATCTGAAAGTTTATTTAAAAAATTAAGTAACATACATAAAATATCAACGATTTTTAACTTAGACGCACGAAAATAATTCAAACACATAGAATGTAAAAATATTTTTTTGACCTGAATAGGCCGTCATACGAAGTTCGTAAAATACAATATTTTACGAAAGGATATGGGGTAAATGAACATGAGACCATAACACATATGATAACCCCAACTGCAATAATTTTAATGAGCTGTATGGCCATTTCGGAAATTAATTCCTCATCAGCAGCACTAGAACCCAAACAAAGGAAATCCATAATGTCAAAAATGATTAAAATGCATAAAACCAAAAGAAATCCGAATAATCAGTAATAGGACAAAACTACGATGGAGGGAGTTAATCCTTAGGTTTTAGAATTTACACAAATTTAGATAATAGTAATTGAACAAAGTGTACACATGAGATATTATCTCATGTACAAGTACACCATATCTAAGAAAAATAAAGAGCATACATCTCTACCACGGGGAATTGTTTTACCAACTCCACACTGCAATAAAAGATATCTGTAATAAATGATAAATATATAAACAGATACTTGTTTATGAAAAAGAATACTTTATGAAAAAGAATAATAATTTATTAAGCCGTTGTGTGTCTTGTCTGTTTTCTACTTAGTTTACTTTATGTAAATAGGAGTCTAGCATGGTGTTTATTTCGCTGAACTTTACTACTCTATATTTAGGGACCGACTGCCATTGGCTGTTTGTTTCCTCATCGTTCATTGAAGATCTTATGGTGGCTTTGAGTTGTTATTACTCCCCTTTGGATCGTTGTTTCTTTGACACATTCCCCGATATCCTTCTTTTTTCTATTCAGTAAAAAGGATACAAACAAATTACTGCGATTTTTTGCTAATGCCGTCCGGGCATAATGTACATATAACTCTCTGATCTCGAAGCTTTCTCTCGATTGTCCCTGTTAATCGCTCCAAGCCCGTCAGTGTGCAAAGATGGTTGTTTGGATCTTGCATATTCTTCCAAGAATGTCAGGGTGTCAAGTTGATTTGAAATTCTGACTGACAGGCATGCATGTTTTTTTGTTTGTTTGTTTTTGTTTTGTTTTTGTTTTTGTTTTTGTAATGTCACTGTGGTGTTCATTCATTCTTTTGTTGAACGGTTGGATATAAATAATAAAAACAATCCCTTAGAAATGCAAATACTGTTTTCAAAAAAAAAATTATCACATAATTTAACAAATAGGGATTCCTATGGGAAGCAATTGTGCGGCTCTTTTAGCTGACCTTTTCCTTTATTCGTACGAGGCCAAGTTTTTACAAGGGCTTATTCAAAGACAACAAAAACATTTAATCCAGTCCTTTAATTTCAGCTTTCGCTACATAGACGATGTACTTTCTCTTAATAATCCTAAATTAAGGAGTATTTACATCAGATCTATCCCAATGAGCTTGAGATTAAGGAAACAACTGAAACACCTACTTCAGCTTCGTACCTAGACCTTTTATTGTATATTGAAGAAGATGGACGTTTGAAATCTAAGCTTTATGACAAGAGTGATGATTTTAGTTTCCCAATTGTGAACTTTCCCTTTCTTAGCAGCAATATACCTACCTCTCCAGCCTATGGAGTGTATATTTCACAGTTGACACGTTACTGTCGAGCGTGTAGTTTGTACAGTGATTTTTGGAACAGAGCAAAAACACTGTCCCAAAAGCTGCTTAGTCAGGGATTTGTTCAATTTATGTTAATTTCATCACTTAGGAAATTCTATGGCCATCACCATAACATCATTGAAAGATATGACGTGTCAGTTTCTCAAATGAAAGTGGACATTTTCAGCTAGATTCACGTCTTCCCGGATTTGACTACCGACTTTGACATTTTCCTGGATTGACTCACTCACAGTGTGACAGGTGCTGTTAAGGACATGCTTACCCTTCTGAAGCATCTGATGTTACTCTCAGTTTCACTGGAGTTCACACTGTGAGTGCCTTTGTTTTGAATGTTGTGATTTCTATTTCTGTGTTTTGTTTCTGTCTGACGTCATTGCTTTGTGTCTGGCGTCATTGTTTTCTGTGTTCTCGTTTTGGCCATGTCTTTGGACTTCGGTTTTTGTGGATTTCACTCCTTTGTTCCTTTGGTATTCTACTGCCGTTGTTCCACGTTGGAATATTTTCAACAACAAAAAATCTATATTGCCTCTTCGTGAACAAGCCGAGTTGCAATATCTAAGGTATTGTTCAGAATCAAATATTTGAGAGCATTCCCATATATCTTCTTCGCTATCTTATTCTTATCAAAATGGCACTTTCTTAAGTTATTATCTGACATTAATTTTAATTTAGATAAAAATTTTTTCCCTTTCTAGTACCAAAGACATATCCAAGAAACGACTACAGTTACTGAAAATTACAATCACAGATCACAATATACATGATGAGAAAATCACAGATGTCGGGTACCAAATTCTTATGAAATTTACTGTCTGCTTTCGCCTTATTCAATAGCAGTCTTCCTCTCCTGATATCTTACAATATATCAATGTTTCATTTAACTGGGTGTACAGTTTGAGGGTTGTCATCCGGAAACTAATAAATCTATATCTTTTTTGGTCACCATGACCTTTGCCTTTGACTCCATATTTCAGATCTTCCATTCGTTTACCAATCAATATCAAATACACTTTTGTGTTATCATTTTGGAAAGTTTTCGATTTTTTCAATATATGTGATCTTGACCTTTGACTTAAACCCCCAAAACCAACACACGTCTGTCGTATACCTACAATATATCAAAGATTAATTCAATTCAGATATTATTATTTATGTCATCTGGAAACCATTTTTGATGATATTATGGGCCCCGCATCGAGATGCGGGTGCACTATAGTTTTCACTTTGTCCGTCCGTCCGTCTGTCCGTCAACAATGTTTTTTTTTTTTGTCGAAGTTTTCTGGCCTTTTGCAGGTGGGAATGATTTCATATTTGGTCTGCAGCTTTATGATGATGAGTTGTACCGTGTAAGTAATTTTCAGATTTGCCGTGCCACTACTTCCTATTTGCCGATACTTTAACTTTTTATCATACCACTCTATGAATGAAAATTTTTCGTCAAAGTTTTCTGGGTTTCTACATCTGGGAATGATATATTTAGTGTAAAGCTTCATGATGATGATGAGTTGTAACGTTTAAGGTATTTTCAGGTTTGCCATACCTCTACTTCCTGTTTGCCGATACTTCAACTTTTTATTATGCCACTCTATGAATGAAAATTTTCGTCAAAGTTTTCTTGGCTTCTACAACTGGGAATAATTTGCTATTTGGTCTAAATCTTCATGAAGATGAGTTGTATCGTGTAAGCTATTTTCAGGTTTGCCATGCCACTACTTCTTGTTTGCCGATACTCTAACTTTTTATTGTACCACTCTATGGATGAAAATTTTCTTCAAAGTTTTCTTGGCCCTTACAACTGGGAATGGTTTGATATTTGGATTAAAGCTTCATGATGATGAGGTGTATCGTGAAAGAAATTTCAGGTTAGGAAGTGAACTTTTCTGTACGGTAATCAACAATTTAAGAATTCAAAGATTTATGTAGTAAGCTAAAGATAATTCAGTTCAATATGCACAGAACCAGGATAAAATTTGTCTCTTGATATATCAACCACACTTAGACTTCGTTTACTAGAAAAGAGAAACTTATTTGCAGGTATTATATTTTAATTGTAAATATAATTATGAAGCAACCAATTCATTTTACTGTGGTTATTATATCTCGCCCACAATGCAATTGCAGAATTAAAATAAATAAAAAGGAGTATTTCCCCAAAACAACCCAAACAGAATGTTGATTTTAAAATATTTTCATAAACAAATGTTGATAATTTGGTACAAAGGAAGTGACTGCCTATTGCGGGGCCCTCCTGCGTTGCGTTCAGCAGTACCTCTAGTTTCTCTTTAATTAGTATCTCTTTACCTACATCATTGAAAATAAATTTAGGACTTTTTGTTTTAATGCTCAACCACAAATCCCGTTTTATTTCAAATAAATGTAAAACATTTTAGTTATCACCAAACCATTTTATGAAATTTTTAATCGATTTTCTATCATTCCGATCTTGACCTTTAACCACCTTATGGGGTCTTATTTTCCTGTGCTCGGGCACATTTCAATACTCAGTTTCACTGGAGTTCACACTGTGAGTGCCTTTGTTTTAAATGTTGTGATTTCTATTCTGTGCTTTGTGTCTGTCTAACGTCATTGTTTTGTGTCTGGCGCCATCGTTTTCTGTGTTCTCGTTTTGGCCATGTCTTTAGACTTATAATTTTTGTGGATTTCACTCCCTTTTTCCTTCGGTATTCTACTGCCGTTGTTCAGTATTTCATTTAAATTAAATGGAGACTCTGAATTATAATTTAAATGATTGATTTTAATTAGCGTAACAACATTCCACATCTAAACTTTTACAACAGGGTTGCAGATTTTATATATTTTTTTTTAAAATGTGTAAGATGTTTTATAGAAGATTCATCCTAGATTTTACTGAAATGTTAAAAAATGACAGAAACTGATAAAAAAATCCAGTGAAATTGGGAAGTAACTTACTTTATTTATGAAATAGTGGATATCGACGGGATATTCTATGTCAATTCGTTAAATTGGCTTTGGATTCCAGTGACCTGAAGATTTTACACATACCATGGCATCTCACTGGTACTGCCGATGTCTACTGAAATACATGACAACTCTTTACCAAATTCTTCGTGAAGTCTTGATTTTGCTTTTTCTTCCGTTGTGCGACAGTTATATTCGTATGTTTATTATACTATTAGGGAAGCGGGATAGAGAAAGGGGAGGTTTGGGTACCCATAAACCGATTTAACTTACCACTAAAACGGCTTGCTTTTGCTAGTGACGGTACAAAGTCCGGCTTTCCCGAGCTCCTACCGTTATTTACGTTTGTCTCTGGTCTGTTTTTGTGTTTTTTTGTGTGTTTTTTTTTCTGGTGCGATTCACCTGTGGATTGTGGCATGTGCTTGTAGTTTTCGACCGTTGTACATGTTTACTGTTATCTTGACTGCATATTTTTTTGAATTATCATCCGGAAGCTAATTTTTATGAAATTTTCTATCCTTTCTGTTTTGGCCACTTTGACTATGAGCTACCTGTTCTGAAAGTATAGGTCTCTTTTTTCCTAAAACCCTAAAACAAATGTTTCATTTGAATCGGATGTAATTCTATTTTTGTTTTGAATTATCAACCGGAAATTAGATTTTTCTGAAAACCACCCTCTATTTCCGACCACTGTGACCTTTACCTATGACAAACTTTACCGAAAGTTATAAGATATATCTTGTCTTTTTACTGTACCAAACATTATCTTCAAGTTTCAGTTTAATATAATTGAAACTTTACGAGTAATCATATCAAACACAAACTTATCTGAATTTTTCGTTATATTTTCTTTCATTGTGACCTTGACCTTTGACCTACTTACCTTAAAAACTTTTCTCATATTCAATATTATATTTAAATTACAGTTAAATCGAATGTACAGTTTTTGAGTTATCATCGGCTGTCCGCTTCAAAAAAAAACCCTTGTGAATTCAACTTCATTGCAACTCTGCTAATTAAGTACAGATAAAAAAAACTTTTAATTATAAATTCGAGGTTTTGTATCAGTTCATCATAATTAAGTTACACAATTATATATATATCTACAATTTAGAATCTAATTCACAACTCTAAGGTAAACTGGATTGCTTTCAAATGCCGAAGATTTGACACTGATAACAAATATCAATTGGACATACCACCTGGAGTTTCCGGATGGCAATTGGGAACTTATGGAATTTGGAGTACAAGCTGCTCTTTACACTCTGCTATTTGTGGAATGGAGACTCGTATAGAAGAGGAATCTTATATTACGGCAAACACAGGGCTGAATGATGTAGTTTTTGTCTGTTAAAAGAAATGAAAAAAACAGGGGTGTTTTGCGAAGTTTGTTGAAAAATGGCTGTAGAAATATCCAGTTTGATTTCTTTCCACTTAGAGATAGCGCGTTGTTATTTCGATTTTGTGTCCATATAGTTGAAATCTTTTGCAATGAAGTGGTATGCAGTACCTGTCGCTTGAGAAGTAATCATGTTGAATTTTTATAAATTTGGGTCCCCAACTAGTATCTTTTCGACACGAAATCAAATACTATAAACATAATATGTATTTTTGTTTTTTCTGTATGGGAAGATTTGTTTTTTTTTCTTTTTTTTTTTTGTGAGTGAAGATAAAAATTTGCCTTTCCCACAAAAATAACTTTAAAAGCACTTGTTTGGATGTTCAACAGTAAATGTTTATATAAATATTGCTATTTTTATCCCAATAATTTCTACCAAATTTTCATTTGAGACGGACCTTTTTTTTTATTTTCGCACTCTTAAAAAGCATATGGCAGAATTTGTCTCATTAATGCGAGACAACTCTTACTTGATAATTTTTATTAGTGGCGGGAAATTCTAGACAACTCTTTCTGGTCATTTGTTATCTCAATATCTGATAACGAAATACAAACCCCATGTAGTTTACATCTTTGTTTATTCAGTTAATTATATTTATGTTTACTTAAAGCTGTACATGTATAATGTATCCTCGTTTCATGAAGATGCGGGATATTTGAAAGTTTTGATTTTTATTTGCACTGAAGACACATAGTATATTGATCTGTACAGTTTGGGTTTATGTACGGGCATTTACCCCAATAAAACGACAAATATGTTGAAACAGGGATTCTCTAAATCTGATCGACGAAACGAAAGTCGAAAGGACGCGCATTTTCCTTGGCATTCAAAGTTTTGTTGTCTTACCATGTATCTTGTTTTTATAATGACTTTGTCCTAAAACTTTGGCAATGAAGCTAGGGAAGTTGACGTTTTCAGTCATTTTGTCAAAATATTTATGATGGGATGTTAAAGGACTCGCGCTTCGGATTTTCATATGGCTTGGGAACTTTGAAATTATCTTCTACGTCAATATGACATAATTCGTTTGACTGCAAATCAAATGTCCTACCAGAGTTAAACCTTGTATTTGATCTGCAGCTTAGTTTTTAGCAAAATAACTATTTTTCACAATTTTGCCTATCAAATACAATGGCATTCCGGCACCCGTATTTGACTCTGCAATAAAATATGCAAATGAGCAAAAATGCACTAGATTTTGCCTTATTATAATGCACATGAGACAAAGTCTCCACAAATACATGGTTATACCAAGCAATGGAACAACTCTTTTATTGTTGTTCTTCGACTTGAAATAACCATGAGGCCTTCAACAATGAGCTTTACTCATACGGCTCATAGCAAGTTCAAGCCGGCTCCTAGACCGTTTTTAGTGGAATTCATTGGCGGATCCAAGGGGGAATTCCGCGGGTTGGAATCCCCCTTTTTTCGGACAATCATGTATTTTGTAATGAATATCCTGATGTTTTACTAAGAAATATCCCAAAAATTTTGGAGAAATTTCCTTTCACTTCTAAATTGGACCCCCCTTTCAAATTCCTTGGATGCGCCTGGAATTCATTTATTTAACATGCATTGGCCCCGGGGGTTACTTTCTATATATTGGTTTAGGGGGATGTGCTTTTTTTTTTTCGTTTCGCCTTTTTCAGATCTTATTATTGATTTGGGCCACTTTTTTCAGGCTTTGGTATAGATTTGGGGCATCTTTTTAAGTGCATAAATCTATTTTGTGTGTATATAGTTTCGGGTATATGTTTTAACAGCCTTGCACTCCAGTATAACAGAATAAAAGTAAATCAAAATCACACATATACCTTTGCAGTTTGCTTTTAAGCATAAATATTATACGATACATTTTTGTTCACGGATTTATTTGGGTTTATGTATTTGCTTTGGAATAGATTTGGTTATACTTTTATCTTCTTTATTGGTATTGATTCGGATAGGAATTTTACTTTTGTAAATACACATCCCCGTCAAAATTTTACCAAGTAACCCACCCGGGGGTATTGGCTAGAATTTTCAATGTTGTCTCATGTTTTGGTTTTGTCTCAAAACAGACAATTATGATTATTTGTTATTTACATAGCAGTTTCCTGTCATTCAAACGCATGGATTCATTTAAAATGTAAAACAAATCGTTAAAAATCAGTAGAAAACTGTTGAAATAAATGTCTGTCATCCTTGTGTCACAAACGGAAATCTCCGAAAACGTTATTTTGACAAACTTTCCAATGCATAAAATAGCCTTATTCACACCCAGTGGGATACGAGATTCTTAAATAAATCAACTATAGTTTTATCAGATTTTTATGATCTGATTAATATAATTAATTAACATTACAGCGTTATTGCAAAACAGACGTGAAAAAGTAAAGCGATTTCAACTAAAAAATGACGGATTAATGATTTAGTTTATTTTTTTTTTATTTTACCTTTGTGTTGTCCTTTCCTTCTTCTTGCTAATGATATCAAGGGAAACTTTTTACAAAAATTAGAAATGACCCAAATTTTATTCCAAAAGTAGCGATTTATGCATTTTTACTGAAATTGACACCATCTTAACGTTGGTTATATGGGAATTTATACCAGATATTTTTGATTAAAAAGTGACGGATCTAAAGTTTAGTTGATTTCAATGATGTGTGAACCAAAAGAAAGAGAAATGATCGAACTTTAATAATATATCAAGGGAAAAATGATTTACCCGCTTTATTGCAATGAAATTATCGAAATAAAATCAATGTACTTTACATTTCTATGATAACGAGATAATACGCCCACGCGCAATAGGGCAGGAGACTAATTCTGCCATATGGTTACTATTAAGCTGTATTCTTGAAGATAATCTCAACACATTTTTGTCAATAAACGAGCTGCGCGCGCAGCTCGAGATTGACTTAGAAGTCATATAAAAAGGAGAAAACCTCATTGCGAATTTCTTAAGCTTTATAAGAAATTTATCCGCAACATAATTCACCGATAAGACATATATTTTTGCAGAATCAGCCACTTAGATCGATGGGTAAATGGTGACAGCCCGGGGGGGGGGGNGGGGGGGGTTCTTACTATATATTGGTATACGGGGATGTGCATTTTTTTCGGATCACTTTTTTCAAATTTTAGTATTGATTTGGGGTGCTTTTTTCAGGCGTTAGTATTTATTTGGGGTATGTTTTTAAGTGCATAATCTATTTTGGTTGTATATTTCGTAGGTTGAGTATAATTTCGGGTAAATGTCTGGCACTTAAAAATTGAATGCATTATTTTGAAGTTTCATTGGGATATGAAAGGGTTGACCGAAGCATATGTTTAATGAAGCGCGATAGCGCTTCATGTTGAAAATGTGCGCCCGGTCAACCCTTTCATAGTCCCTATGAAACATCAAAATAATGCATTCAATTCTTATAATTACATCTTAAACTCGAAATATAAAAAAACAACTTTATTTACAGGGAAGTACATCATGTACATTGGGATTCTATTTTTACAAATTCATCCGCCACGTTAACACGTGGTCAAATGTGTTTCATGGGAATTGCAACTTCACGTTGATATGCCACGTGATCGATGTTCACCTATTAAACTGACGGAATTAAAATGAATATTCATGAAATGTAATTATTCCAGTATAACGGAATACTATTTTATTGTTCAATTTGCATCAAAATCACACATATACCTTAGCAATTTGCATTTAAGTATATAAATATTAGAAGGTAAATCGGTATTTTTTGGGCAACATGTATATGCATTGGTATAGATTCGGTATACTTTTATCTGCTTTCTTGGTATTGATTCGGGTAGGTTTTTTATTTTTGTAAATGCACATCCCCGTCAATATTTTACCAAGTAACCCCCCCCCCCCCGGGGGATGACAGTCAATAATGATCAATGAATTTCATCAATGAATACATGAATATATTATATTACCGAATGACATTACCGAAATCTATCTTATTTGCTAGGTGATCGTTCATTGGTGACGTGTATTGGACTCGATACATGTGTGATGGAATCCAAGTCAACTCGCCCCACTGCCAACTCGCCCCTTCCAGCTCGCCCCCATTACCAACACACTCGCCCCATTTATAATTGATATAAAACTCGCCTCATCAGCGTCTGGTCAGCTCTCCCCAAAAAGCGAGTGACATGACATAATGTCTTCTGATAAAATCACGAGAGGAATTTTTTTCCATCGGATAGTATTTATTTATGATGGTCCTGAAAACTAAAGCTTTCTCTATCCTAACCCTTTCCTATTTCTAACCCCTAACCCAATCTCTAACTCTAACCCTTTCCCTATTTCTAACCCTAACCCTTTCTCTAATCCAAACCCTAACCCTATCTCTAACTCAACCCTTACCCTAACCCTTTCTCAAATCCAAACCCTAACCCTATCTCTAACCTTAAGGTGGTACGGGGGTCTAAAATTTTGACAGATAGAATTTTCTGATATTTTCATGATTTACCCTTTGTTATTAGAGCATACGAAAAATATAATAAAAATAAGGTGTCACCGACCATATAAGAATGAAATATGAAATGTAAAGCTATTTTGGTTGAAATAATAGGGAAAATTAGTGAATTCTAACAAAATTTTAAATTATTTTAGTATCATCAGATAGAATTTTTTAAAAAATTGGTAAATTAATAGCTAATATACTGTCCTTCAATTTCCATGAAAAAAAATTGGGGGTCACCGAACCTATTTTTGAAGAAATCGCGAAAAACACATTTTTAGCTCGCCTGACCCGAAGGGTCAGTGTGAGCTATTGCCATTACTTGGCGTCCGTCGTCCGTCCGTCCGTCCGTTAAACTTTTCACATATTCATCTTCTCCTCTGAAACCAATGAGGCAAATTCAACCAAACTTTACAGGAATAATGTATGGAAGGTCCTTTACAAAGATTCGGCATCGTNCCCAAACTGAATTCCATTTTTTGTCACATGCGCAAGAATGATGCGCAATTTTAAACTCCCGTACTACCTTAAGGTTCCATATCTGTAACCAAAAACAATACTGATAACTTAAACACTGAAGCAGTATACGTCTCCATATACGCCCTTGTTGAACCTAAGAAACCAACAAGTGGGGCGAGTTTGTATTGGTTGGGGCGACTTGGTTGAAATTTGGGGCGACTAGGACAGGGGCGAGTTGGCAGTGGGGCGAGTTGTCCTGCTACCGTGTGATCTATGACCTTCGAAACATGAATGGATGGTAATGTCTTGAGTTCCGTGTTTGTAATCATCATGTTTATTTTCAACAAATTGTGATTTCATTAAAATGGTGAAAAAATGGTAATTTATTGTCAAATTAATTAATATAAAATGTTCTCTAATTTCTAGCAAATATAAACACCTCCTAACTAATGGGTTATCGAAATGATAATCAACATGGGTATTATTTGATCTCAGTTGGCGATTGGTCAATCATGTAAATGTCTGTTTCTGTGTCAGCTCCTAGAAATAGTGCAACCGGATGCTGATGAAATTAACACCTGCATCATTGTCTACCGAAACGGTTTTTGCATTTTAATGACTAAGATAACTCAATTTATTGATAATATGACATTTTTATCAAAACTATTATTCAACAACCCTTTCAATGAATGGCGCAATGATACACATACATGTAGCAACGATGATAGCAACAAAATGGCGCCATACTTGAGACTGGAGACTACAGAGATCGCTTTACTTCAAATAAATTGAGTAGAAATTAGAGAAACAATCTCTAACATTGTTTTCCGATTTATTACGACATTTCTCACAACTCGATAGTTAAATTTTCACAACCTCGAACTTTAAAATGTGAAAATTTAACTACCTCGGTGTGAGAAATAAACGTAATAAACTGAAAACAATGTTAGAGACTATATGTAATTAATATACGATAAGGTCAATTATAATTACTAATTATACGATAAGACCCCAACATTTTACACGGCTGTTGATCATGTAAAAATATATGTCAGTCTTCAAAGGCAATGTGATTATTATGTAAGTAAGATTTGAGAAAGGCAACTTATCTGATTTGCCAGCGGGGATTGAACTGTGCATTTAACTGTCCATCATTTCCGATGGAAAAAGGTGACCTTTGACAGTAGAAAATAAATGAATTCGTATGGATTTTTGAAATTACAAGCCATGAAGGTAGGGGTCTGCAACACCAGCAGCAACCCTATCAATAAATTATACAAGTGATCCTCGGGCAAAAAAAAAAAAAATCAAAATCCGTGACTAGGATTTGAAGACCCAAACCTCGATGTAGTTCCGTGACATCTTTTTGAATATGGTTCCAGAGTTTTGATCAAAAAGTCGATTTCATTTATGAATTCAATACATACATATACATTTTGTCTAATTTTCTATGTATGTATGTGTACCTGAAATGAATCTTAATCATTGTATGAAATTTCTATGCCCCTTGTAGGACCATTAATTGGAATAAACAATCTTAATCTTAATTTTATACAGAGTAATAAATCAAAATTGTAATTCTGATATCCATAGTCTCAAAACTAAAGACAAACACACTTTTGTCGGAGTAATTTGCTCATTAATTTCAGTCGACGTTAATTGACTCAGTACCTTCGTACTTTGATTACTTGTATGTGAGTGTATCAAGACTAATACTGGCAAATAAATTATATTATACTGAAAAAACGTTTAGCAACAATTGGTGTGAATAAAAGGGGTTACCAAATCTCAATTAATAAATTCAATTTAACATTTTTGAGCTATACTTTAGTTCGCCAAATCATTAGCATTAGGTCTATTCATTAATTCTGGATATTGCATACATTTTATGCTAACTCGACCCAAAAAGAAAAACATTGAAAAAGGGGGGATATGCGAAAAATGCCAGATTAAGCGAACAAAATGTTTTTGATTACCAGAACTGGTTATATAACGGTAATCACGAAGTGATTCTTGCACTTTTTTTGCAAAAGATGAAAATCGCTAATGGGAAAAAAGTCCATGTTAATTTTCGGACCATTACTCCAATTGGATATCACGTACATCTTAAATGACAAAATGAAGAATTTTTATGGTTTAATTAAAGCAAATATCTGTTATTTTTAGCCCAGATTAGAATTTATCAGCATTTAAGCATTTTTGTTAAATTTTAAAACGGTTGAAAATGTGTTGCTAAACTTTTTTGGTGAATATATTTTGTCCCCCCCCCACCTTTAAATATTTTTGTCAGATGTATAAAACTACAAAATACAATGTAGCTATAAAACATTTAAGTTGTTATTGGCATATGAGACATATACATTTGTTCGATTATTTTGAATAAAAATTGTATTTGGAAATATTTCAGCGTGATTTTTTTTAAACAATGGTTTAAAAAAGCCTCAAATCCATAGTAGATGTAATTGCAACCTCGTTATTTTGTCAACTGTTTGACAAGGAAAAAATGTTTGGAGATATGAGATACATCGGCAAACGAAAAAAATTAAAATGACGAAAGGAAGAATACCAAAATCCGAAAACCAAAATCACGGCAATTCATATCCAACACAAATTGAGACAGTATGACAAAGACAAAACAAATAAACAAAAATGAACAGGAGGGTCACAAAACTAAAGCACTAGCAGTGTGAACCCCTACAAAAACTGAAGTATCATCAGGTGCTCGCTTCCAGTGAAAAGTCCGGTTTTGTCACAGTCGCTTCTTTTCAGTCCGGTAGGCGATATATCGAGGGAAAAATCACATAGCGGGTATGAAGTTGAAAAAAAAATGACCTAGAAAATTGGTGTCAATATGTTAGGAGCGGTGGTATAACGACGGAGCACTGTAAGTAATGTTTTCTCATGAAGCATGATTAGATTGATTGATTGATGTTTTATGCCAACTTCAGCAATAGCATGATTAGACAATAACAAACGATTACAAAAGGTCCGCACAACTAGTTAAAATATTTCTAAGCGTATAAACTGCGTGGAATGGGAGCGGTATAAACTTGGACAAAATATTCTCAGACTGATTGAAAAGTTCATTAACTAAGTTCATTAACTTGAGTAATATGACAATAGGAGCAGCCTATGGAAGGGCGTCAAGAGGAAAGTCACACTTCATAATTTCGGGAAGGTCACAATTTATTCGAAAAATGTCATATTTTATAAATTCAGGAATGTCATAATTAACATTCTGCAAATTTTGCATTTCATAAGTTCAGGATCGTCATACTTAATTTTGTAAAACCTATAATGACCCCTAATGTCATCTGCT
>MJUU01030683.1:166504-303122 GCA_002080025.1 Modiolus philippinarum
GGGGGGGGGGGGGGGTAACTTTGTATATTTTCCGGTAGGGTTGTGCAACATTGATCTCGTACACATACCCCGAATTCATATATGCATGTACTTAAAGCATACCCCAAATTTATATAACAACACCAAATTTAGGACCTGAATATATTCACATACCATTGATTTTAACATGATAATTTTAAAAAAATCGACGAATGAAAGCAAAAAGTACATGAAATATTGAACATTTAAAGAATATAATGATCAGGAATTATATTGTTTCATAAATAATTGCCACTTTTTGCTTTTTTATACCCAAATTTATATAAATAATTATTTCTACATGCAAATTTATATACAATTTGTTTAAAAACCATACTCAAATTTATATATTTCATGCAAAAAACAATACCCGAATTTTTGGCACATCCCTGTATACCAATATAATGGAAGTTACCCCNCCCCCCCCCCCCCCCCCCCGGATGTACAATAACTGCATCAGACAATATTTTTAGATTGATTGTACCCAGTTTCATTGCCAATGACAATGTTCGTTTTTCAAAAAAAAAATATATATATTTCTATTTGGTCTTATGCATATATCAATTATTTAAAAACTAGTATTTATGTTAACTTATTGAATTGGCGAAACATTACTTATTCTTACGAATCTGAACTACACATAAGCCGTCGAATATGCTCAGATAAAGTTCATATACGCAGAACGCTTTCTATTTGAGAATGGGAATTACCAAATTACTATTTGATTTCCTTTTTTCTATGATTCAAGTGTGGTAAAAACAACAATTTACTGTCAAAATGGGTCTAAAATAGTCCGAAATTACAACTTTTGACTCAAAAACAAATACATACATTATTTGTTCAATTATTCATAGATATTACACAGAAAGATGGAAAATGTCTCTAAAAATGAAACAATCCAAAGCAATGAAGCACAAAAAATATACTTGTAAATGCTTAGTGGAGAAATTGCCCCATAACAATGCTTCATATGCAATTGGTATTTTCCCCATTAGTAATTTGAAAATCAAATAGTTGTACCTTTTATACAGAGGTTACTTAGCATTTACTTTTTGTACTAAGTTTCCGCTGCTTAGAAGGCCAGAATTTATTAATCACTAGTACATAAACACGGTAACTTACATTCTTTACATAATAAGGGATTTTGACAGGATATTCTGCATGGTTCCGAAAAACTGACTTTGGGATTCAATGACATGAAATTTTACATTTATACAAGCCTCTCACTGATAGTGCCGATATCTTCTGAAATCGATGATGATTCTTTACCAAACTCTTCGGGAAGTTTTGAATTTTATATTTCTTTCGTGATGCCACGGTGTTTTAACTGATAAGCATTCTTGAGCTAGCCGGCAGCTTAGCGGCGAGCACTCCTTGACCAATCTTTCTAAATTTTATTTTGTCTTTTTCTTTCGTTCAATTTTTAAAAGCAATCAATTTATTTAGTAAGATTTAAATGGATCAATTTTAAACAAGCTTCTAATTTCTAATATTGTTATTGGTAAACCAAAAATTACTATTATGTTTTTAACATTTTACACATCTGTTTTACTTGTATAAAGCTATATGGTTTTATATTAATATTTTATGTATTTATTAAAATTGTTCAATAAACCCAACAGTTCTCGCCACAATATAGCTGAAATATTGCTGAAGTTTGCGTAAAACATCAATCAATCAATCAATCAATCAATCATAATTGTAGTCTTTAAGTTAGTAGTCTATCTGTATAGGATTTTTTCGTATGTTTATTATACTACAATAGGGAAGGCGAAAAAGTGGGTGTGGATATCCATTAACCGATTAGTCACTATCGCTAGCTCTTGGTAATGTCGATACCAAGTCTGGCTATCCACAGTTCCTATCGTTGTCAACGTTTGTTTTTTGTCTTTTTATGGTTTTCTTTGTGCAATTCCCTTCTAGATTGTGGTATGTGATTATATTTTTCGACCATTGAAAGTGTTTCCTGTTCTCATCTCTTCGTTAAAATCTCACATGCATTGGATACATTTGTCAATCCCTGAATTTATTGAAAACATACAAATCAACAACAAAAAAAAAATAAAAATAAAAAAGAAATAAAAATAACAAATAAATAAAAAAGCATATGATGGAAATGAAATTCAAACAAAACGATATAGCGAAAAATGTATTCCGCCTACGGACTATGTCAACAACAAATCTAGAAGGCTTTTTATTTTCAGACAGCCGAATTTACCTGGAACCAAGACAAAATATCGTTTATTTTGACGGCATATCTTTATGGGTACATTTTAACTCAAATTCCTGGTGGAAGTCTAGCTGACAAATTTGGTGGACGTATGGTATTTGGAGTTGCGATGGCTGTTGCGGGTGTTAGTAATATTTTGATGCCAGTGTGTGCCCGTACAAATTATATCCTTGTATTTGTCTTGCGTTTCATAATGGGAGTTGCATCGGTTAGTTAATTCTGTTGTTTTTTTATGTTTCTCAAACAACAACGAAAAACATAGATAGTGTATAGATTAAACGTAAAAATATGATTAGAACTAAATTTAATGGTTTTTCAAAAAGGAATCTTGGTAGCTGTTTAGGGGTGCCTTCAAAAATACTGTGATATTTGCTTTTCAAGAGGCTGTGTAAATGAAATGTGGATTTTGAAAAACTCCAAAGGTCAACTTTACATCTCAAAATCACAATCACACTGTAATAGCATTAACTTTCAACTTCTGCACACTTTACACTACCGTTCCCCATGAACAACTCAAATATCGGCTGAAAGGTTTATTTCATAGATGTTTTTCACATAAGAACGCTGAACGAAGATATAGGTACATTGTTGTAGGTAGAGAACAAGCCTACTCTATGAAAAACAAAGGGGGAAATATACAGATTAAGAAGTGATAAAAATGTTAGAGTTTCTGATCGACAATATATTTGTCCAGTTTGGAGGACTTGTTTTTCAACAAACTATAGGAATTCCTATTGGCACAAACTGTGGACCTCTCCTAGCCGATCTGTGTCTCCCCTCTTATGAGGCTGAATTTATCGAAGGGCTTCTTCAAAATAAAGATAAAAAACTGGCACAACCCTTCAATATTAGCCTCCGTTATAAAGATGATGTTTTGTCTTTAAACAACCCTCGTTTTGGTGATTTTCTATCCAAAAGAGCTCGAAACTTAGGATACTACAGATAATTCCATATCGGCCTCCTTCCTAGATGTTATTCTTCAACTTGACAACAAAGGTAGACTTCAAACTAAGCTGTACGACAAACGCGATGACTTCTCTTTTCCAATAGTTATATTGCCCTTTTCAGTAGCAACATCCCAACAACACCGACATGCAGAAATTACATCTCCCAGCTTATTCGCTATTCAGGAGCCTGTGTTGGATGCAGTGACTTCCTTGATAGAGCCTGGTTGGTAACAAATAGCTAGGCTACTTTAACAAGGGTATGTTACACAAAACTTGAAGTCATCCCTCCAGTATTTTACGGTCGACATCACCATCTTGTGGACCGCTATGGGATATATGTTTCCAAGATCAAAACAGATCTTTCCCTTTAAAGTTTAATTGTTGTTTCCTCTACCGGATTTGACATATTCAACACGGCGGTTGTCTTATAAAAAATAGCAGGAGATACTTGCTGTACCGGTGCACCTTGTCTAACCCATCGTTTTTTATTGGGTCTGTGTTGTTTATCTTTGTGTGTATGTGTTTGTCTTCATTTTCTTTTTCGTTGTCGTACTTATATTGTGTCTCTGTTTCTTTGCTGTTTTCGATGTTACCATTGTCCTTTGATTCTTCGTTTTGGATTGACGGTTCGGTTCTCAATTTATTTTGATAGTGTGTACTTCAAAATGTTCGAATATTGTACGATATTTTATTTATGCCCTATAAATTCGGTCCCATATATTTTAAAAGTGAGCTTTTCTCGTTTTCTTTTTTTTTTGGTTTTCGGGACTCATAGGGGGTTTCTGTTGTCTTCACTCTGTTACAAACAAATGCAAAGATTTTCAGTGTTTTGCTGTTCCTTCATTTGACCATTTTAAGAAATCCATTTCCAACCGATTGCTTATCTGCTCCGACTTCGAAATCTCTAGATTTAAACTATACAAGAGTCCGATAGACTGCAGAACGAATTGCTTACAAAATTCTTTTCGTGACATATTATATATATATTTTTAAATGTTGCCTAAGTGTGTTCGATGTTGAAATACAGCTCACTAAACAGCATAGTAAAATTTTTCGGCGTATGTTATTTGAAAATTATGAATCATAAACAAAATAAAAATATAGGTCAATTAATACCCGAGAAAGGTTATGTTGACCCTGGTCTATAAAAGAATTCATAAATTTAAGGGCTTAATGTAAGATCGAAAACGAGGTCAGAGTTGGAGATATTATTGGCGAAATCGCCTCCACAAACGCTAGGTTGTAGTTCTGTCTGTTGTTCTGATTTTCAGTTGCTTTGGTAGAGCACGTTGAGCAAACCGTCCTTATCCAAGACAAATGAAATGCGAACAATTATTTTGATATATATTTTGTTAGAAGAAAATTAGTGCGGAACAGAGGGTCTGTTATTGAGGGTCTATGCTAATTTTAACGTGCAATACAAATAAACGAATGTTTTAAAAATCTTAATGAGAGACCTACACTTTGTAAGCACTTACATGTATATCGATAAAAAGATGTATGGAAGCCTTGTTTTTTCCACATGTAGAGAAATTTTCAAAATTTGCAAAAATTTGATGAGAACCGTATTAGTTGGTATCGTGTTTGCGTAGAATAAATATACGCAACACTTGTATTGGTTTTGATGTATATATATCAGCAGCCAAAAATGGTTGTAAATAGCATTTCATGTCAATTAAAATTATTGAACCGTGCTTGTGAAGATGATGCATGTGCATCTACTATTGGACGGACACCGAGAGTGTTCATTGTATGAACACATCTGCTCTTCAATATCGCTTCAATATAAGTTTATTCGATATACTAGTAACTGATATCGCAATGTCTCACATGACCTTCGGGGCATCCGTGTCCCATGGACACATTTCTTATATTTCCGATTTCTTGTATGCTTATTTCAAGTAGGGTGTAACTTATCCTGTTTGTCAGTCCATGTGGGGACGATGGGCGCCAAAGATGGAGAGGAATAAACTAACAGCAGTATCTCATTCAGGTTAGGCTAATACATATATTTCAAAAATATGCTAAGGATCTTCATATTTGTAATTATCATCTGTTACAAAATATACCTATTACATAAGGAATCATTTTCCCTTTTTGGTAACCATAACGCAAGCATATAGACAAAACGTGCAATGTAGCCAGCTTTTGCAGCAGTAACCGGGATTTGATTACATGAAGACAGAATATAATTTTATTCTTTAATTTAAGTGATTGCTGGATGGTACCGTCGGGTGCAAAAGGCAGTTCTAAAATTCGCAATAAATTGATCTACATTACAGTTGTTGTAAAAGTGGTTAGACATAATCATACCGATGCAACATTTATAAGGTACTCTTCCTATCAAATAAAGGCTGAAACAATCTAAGCAGTTGTCAGTATATGCATTTTCCACAAAAATATTTTTTCAGATACAGAATTAACTGCAATATATCACTCAGGAACAAACGCATTATCTATAATAATTACCGTCTACGGATATAAAAAAAACACGAGACAACAGAAAAACAGATAGAAGTCGTCCTCGAAATATATAAAAATAAAAACGCAACTTTCAAAACTAAAGCACTTCAAATTACAACTGTCTTTGAGTTACAATCCATGTTAAGTCAACAAAGGTAAAACTGCGAAACACAAAAAACGTCATATAATACCATAGTGACGGGCAAAGAATTTCATAGCAGACGTAAGTACGGCTGCACATATTTCTAGCTCATCAACTTTTTTCCGCTCTTTTAAAAGAAATCACTGCATAAACAATATACAACGAATTGTATTAAAATAGTCACTTCATGCGCTTGAGAGGGTGGTATATTGCTGTTCAAAATGTCCATCTTTGTCAATGTAGAACGAGATCTAAGTACAAACTTCCGGCAGATGATTCAGAAATTTAATTTCGAGCTCATTTGGGTAGATCTGATATGATATCCTTAAACCAACGGCAGTAGAATACAGAAGGAACAAGGGAAGCGAAGACTACAAAAATCGAAATCCAAAGACATGGCAAAAACGGCAACAGAGAAAAACAAAGACAAAACAAGGACGTGAGACAGCTACAAGCACGGAAATAAAAAGACGACATTAAAAACTAAGGCACTCATAGTGTGAACTCCCATGAAAACTGGAAGTGACATCAGGTGCTCTGGAAGGATACGCATGTTCTGCTCCGCTAGCGACACCCGTCAAACTATCAGTGAGTCAATCCAGGGTTGAGTCAAAACCGGTTATGACAAATCCGTGAAGACGTGAAATCTAGCTGAAAATATCCGTTTTCATTTTGGACACAGACACGTCATATCTGCCAATAATATCATGGTGACGGCCATAAAATTTCTGACGGGATGAAAGCAACAAAGGTTGAACAAATCCCTGACTAAGCAACTTTTGGGACAGTGCTTTTGCTCTATTAAAAAAATCGCTGTATAAACTACATGCGCGACAGAAACGAATCAACTGTGAAATGTACACTCCATAGGCTGGAGAGGTAGGTGTATTGCTGCTCAGAAAGGGAAAATTCACAATTGGGAAGTTAAAATCATCATGTTTGTCATATAGCTTAGATTTCAAACGTCCATCTTCATCAATGTATATAAACAGATCTAAGTACGAAGCTGAAGTAGGTGTGTCAGTAGTCTCTTAAATGTCAAGCTCATTGGGATAGATCTGGCGTAAATATTCCTTGAATTTTGGGTTATGAAGAGAAAGTACGTCGTCTATGTAGCGGAAGCTGAAATTAAAGGACTGGGCTAAATGTTTGTGTTTTTTATGTGTTAGCCCTTGTAAAAACTTGGCCTCATACGAGAAAAGAAAGAGATCAGCTAAAAGCGGCGCGCAGTTAGTTGGATTTTAAAGATTAACATAGCAAAATTAAAGTTATAATTTAAGTACAGGGCTAAATGTTTTTATTTTGCTTGTGTTGGCCCCAGTTAAAACTTGGGAAAAGGATGATAAGGTGGTGCACATTTGGTTCGTATTTAATTCCCTTCTGTTTGATAAAAACGCGGCATCCAATTATTATTATGGATTATGGATTAAAAGAAATGGAATATATTGATCACGTCATTCTAAGTGTTCTTTTGGTTTGAGTCAGTGTCAGTTGAGCTGAAATAAAGCAACTATTTACATTCCTTTAGAATTTTACTTGCCCTTAAACAATTACATTTTAACAATAAAACATCGGCTACATAACAGTTTTTCGGATACTTCTACAACATTTGTACAATATGAAGGCTCTGAATACAGCTCCTACAGCTATTTCAAAGCAGTCATAGAATTGTTCCAAGACAAATCTAAGTTAATTTTGTGATGGATTATTACTGCACCAAGTTGTATTTCTAACAAGTTTTCAAATACAAAAAGACAATACAATAATGTCTAATGTTTTTTTTTATTCTATTATGTATTAGGTTCATTTATCGGAATTATTGTAACATATGCCTCCTCTGGAGTTCTGTGTGAGTATGGATTTGACAATGGTTGGGCATCTATATTCTACATCACAGGTGAGCCTCTATTAATCTTAAAGCAATAATATAAATTGATCTCAAAATCAACTCACTATACTTTATATTGTCATGCAGATGTATCCTATTGCTACGGAACACAGAGTCGTCGACGACTATTTAAGGTAGTTCGAGCCTAATAAAAATATCAGACATAATTTTTTATTTTTAGATATTTTGTAGTTCTTAGCCCACTTGTTCAAGAAATAAAAATAAAAAGATATTTCACCAATCCTCTTTTCCTGTTTATCAGTCTTTGAAATTCAGTATTTTTCAGCAATATTTACAAAGAATATATAGGGAACTGTGAGAACATGCTTATTGTTTAGCTTTCATATGAAATAAAAATCAGATAGATTTTTAAAATTGTTTTTGGACAATTCAGAGGTATACATTCCAGTCAATTCCGCATCCGACTTGTGTTTCGCAAATGCGCCAATCGAATGTGTCGTGTATTAGTGTCGATCTACCTTAAGCACTTCATTTTCGGCACAAATTTTTGCTTCGTGTATAAGAAACTCAAATGTTTCTCAAATGTTAATCATTCAACCACAATTTAAAGCGGATAAACAAATTCTACTGCATATAATAAAGTTACAATATGAATGACAAATTTGTATCCATTATAAATTACTATTGATATTATTAAAGAGGTTTGAGAGATTTCTTCAGCTAATGTTTTTTCTTCTAGCCGTTACCATAACAGTATTGACTTTTTTGTTATTACCTTTGTCCCTTCTGAATTTCTATTGTCGTTGTTTCTTTTTTATATCTTTCGACGAATTTTGCTGAATTTCGTATATTTAATATGTTCTAATTGGACAATAATGCCATCAGAACAAAATTACTTAATTTAAGTAAATATTAATTAGATATCTTTTGAGATATTTGATGATCAGTGGAGATATGATCACAATACTCACTGTATTTTTAGAGATTGACTTCAAATTAATATATAACAAGTTATATCGCATGTTATTCTAAAATAGTTATGGATATGACATGTTCCTAGTATGAAGGCTTGTAAAACGAACACTTACATCTCATTTAATTCATTTTTAATGAATTTTCTAAGAATGTTATATATTATACATATTGTAAAAGCATTATAACAAATTAAATCCTAAATATATTAATTTTTCAGATAATTCAATTATATATTTAAGCAAGAAATAAAAGGGAACTATGCACAAGTGTATTGTTTCTGAAAATTCATACTGTAGCAATTATGGTGTATGTTTGTGGTCGATATACTTTTTCCAGATCAGTATAACATCGCAATTGACCTCATGAACAGACTTTGTTTGTAAAATATCACCCCTGGATAAATTCTCCTGCTGGTTTTTATTTTTGTTACACAATTTAAAGAAAAAAATGCCTTAAAACCCAGACCCGTTTCATATTTTATTACCACTGGAGTGATTCCTGGTGTTCGCCTGTCAGGTAGTCAAATGCCGTGGTGCTGATAAAAAAGATTTTATTGAAAACTTGCAATATCTAAATTTTGGAACAAAAATATTTTAAAATCAAGAGTAGCTGCCTCGTGCAAATTACTTTTAGATATTCCTATTGTATGTTGCAACACTTGTCCTCCAAATTTGACCACTATGCATTGAACTACTAATTAAAAATTCCATCATTTCAGTGACACTCCCTCTTTATACTGTTCATTATTTTTTTGTATTGGTGTTTTTTTAACAAAATATTTTACCTAGAACAAAACACGAAGTTTTAGTAAACACTTTGTTGCTTACCAATAAAGGACAAGGTCATACGAGAGGCGCATAATGTGTACCCATTGTTGAAAAACGCGGTCTCCATATACGGTTCAAATGTAATTGTATGCCATCACCGAAAAAAGCTCTTATGACACAAAAAGCCAAAGCCTTCTGCCGACAGGAGAACACACATGTATTCAGAAATTTGTTACTAATGAACAAAGAGTAATATTTTATTTTTTATGTGATATATTAATTTTGAAAACATTATTAATGTTACAAATATTTGCTTAATTTAATTAAATACATTTGAAATGCAATTCTATGTTTATTAATTACATTTCAAATTATTTTGCAATAGCAATGACGATTTAATTAAAAATTTTAAGCAAGTTTTTGTTATTAAATTAAATTGAATTTTAAACAAACACGTTAAAATTCTTGCAGAACTGCAATAAAAGGTAAAACAATAAATATATACATGTCAAAATGTAAAAATGATTAAAAAACAAGGAAGACAGAGGTGGGGATTGGACGAGATCATCGACATTGATGTCTTCAAAGGGCCTTGGGGAAAAAAACAAAATAGCTGAGATGTGAGGTGTTACATCACAGATGGAATACAAGTAAAATAAAGTATGAAAATGACAAATATAATGTAAAATAAAATAAAAGTGAAGATACCAGTTCAAGGATAGTGTATTGAACAGTAAAAATTTATATTTATACTTTTGGGGTTTTGGGTACCCAGAGTCAATATAATCTGTTGTTCTAACTGTTATCGCTGTTGTCGTGAACTGTCAACCTGAGTAAGGACTGTCACGCTCATGTCTTCCATGGAATGTTGGCGAAACCTGAAATCGCTACCGACGGGTGTGTCTTTGTGAGCTGTTTCTGATCGAAGATGCTCAGCAAAGCGATCACCAAATCAGCATCAAGTCTCACCAACATATATTTTGTCTACATACTATGGCATATATCACATTCTTGGTTATACAAGTATAACCAGAACTGATTTGTAAGAACAATCAGGACCCTTGATGAATTCCGTTTCAATAGTGAAGGGACAAGATTTTACTGGACA
The DNA here is from genome assembly GCA_002080025.1 of Modiolus philippinarum. Classification (NCBI taxonomy): domain Eukaryota; kingdom Metazoa; phylum Mollusca; class Bivalvia; order Mytilida; family Modiolidae; genus Modiolus; species Modiolus philippinarum. Next base: position 177,004 of record MJUU01030683.1, read on the forward strand.
CAAAGTGATCTCTCAAACGTTTTCCTTAGCGATAGGCTGTAATTGGCAAAGGTGGAAATATTTCAGCCATCAGTAGATGTTCCTGAATAATTTTTTTTGAAATTCTGTACTAATATTTTCTGTATAGCGACATTGTGAGGATGATAAGTTAGAACTAAAGGTATTGTTTCGTTGTTTCCTTTTTCTTTTTTGTAATTGCCCTTTTGCGAGAAATTGTAGTAACCGAGTCAACAGCCCCGGAAATCATTTCCATTGGGTATCCTCTCCTAATGAAGAACTCAAACATCAGGGCACACTATGATTCGAAGTCCTTGTCATCACTGCAAGTACGTCTGAGCCACATAAATTGAAATTTAGGGATAGCGTCTTTGAAACTTGTAGGATGGCAAGAAGAATAATCCAAATAAGGGTGTTCATCGGTTGGTCTGTAAAAAACTGATGTCGATAGTACGTTTTCTTGAATCATACATTGAATGTCAAGAAAGGAGAGTTTAGTTTCACTGATGTCGAAAGTGAACTCGATAGCTGGATGATAGAACGACATAAAATGGGTGAATGCCCACTTTTGGAGGTAGCACTAAATACATCATCAATGAATCTTTTGTATAAATCCGGAAGTGGTCCAGTGAACTCTTAGCTTCATATTTCACGAAAGGATATGGAGTAAATGAACATGACACCATATAACATATGTTAACTCCAACTGAAATAATTTTAATGAGCTGTATGGCCATTTCGGAAATTTATTTCTCATCAGCAGCACTAGAACCCAAACAAAGGAAATCCATAATTTCAAAAAAATATGTTTAAAATTTATAAAACCAAACGAAATCCGAATAATCAGTGATATCAAATATATCTAAGGACCAAACTACGATAATGGGAGTTAATCCTTCGGTTTTAGAATTTAGATAATAGTAATTGAACAAAGTGTATACAAGTACACCATATCTAAGACAAATAAAGAGCATTCATCTCTACCACGGGGAATTGTTTTACCAACTCCTCACTGCAATAAAAGACAAAGTCCTGTGTTAAATATTTCACGAAAGGATATTGAGTAAATGAACATGACACCATATCACATATATTAACTCCATATGTTTGACATGTATATATATTTATTGTTTTACCTTTTATCGCAGGTCAACAAGAATTCTAACTTATTTGTTTAATTATGCTTGCACGAACTGCCTCACAGCACTCTTCATTTTAAATTATTTTTTATATAAGTACTAGTAAACACTTTGTCGCTTACCAATAAGGACAGTGTCATACGAGAGGCCCATAATGTGTACCCATTGTTGAAAAACGCGGTCTCCATAATGTAAAGTAATTCTAATGCATTTTAATTCATGTTCTTCGGATTTTATTCGGTATGAATCATCAGCTGCTATTAAATAACAAAATACCGAAGTTATTATTAGATGCGCATTTCAGCAATTTATGTCTCATCAGTGCAGATCATACCAAAACATTTGGAAGTCAATTAACCGAAAAACGTGCAAAAGCTGATAGAGAACAAATAACCAATAGAATCTACACAGAAAAGCCATAATTCAGCTTAGGACATAGCTGTGCATGAGGGAGATACTCCTTATTTTTAAACAAAATTTTGTAAAATTTGCATATTGCGGTTTTCAGGTCAGCTCCGAAGTACTGACTATTGGGTTGATGAATACCCTCGGGAACTAATAGTCCACAAGTAGAGGCATCAGCCTAGTGGTAATAAATAACAAAATAAATAATAAACTCACGAAAAAAATTGATTCGGAAAATAAACTCATTATGCATTAAAATAGAAATTAGGTGCGTACTCGTAACATTGTGCATTTATCTAACAATGTAGTGGATGATTGGTATTTATAGTAAGGCAGCTCGGGTTTTGATTCTTACAGGACGAGATATGATTAGAAAAAACACTATTATATCTCAGTTGTAAGTTGTCTATATTTCTAATGAGAAATATGGGAATTTGAAGCATTTTTTGTTGAATTAGGGAGATACGGAATTGTAACTGTTGTTAACAATAGTTTATTAACCAGATGTGCTTAAGAAATAAGTAAATGATATTATGTGTTTTTCTGTACTTTGTATTTGTTCTTCTTTATTGAAGACCAACGTACAATCGAAGACTCCGCCAATTTAGATAAAGGAGTAGGTGCGGTAATGGCCTTATATGGCCTAAAAAGACTACTTAAATTCACACTTTTTTGTTGAAATGTTTTATGGGTATGTGTTAACAGTAAACAGGAAGATTACTTAAGTTTTGATGTACGAACAGAGTTTTTTAGAAAAGAAAATGGGACAAATTGAACATTTTGTCGAAAAAGTGACAAATTTGACCAATTTTGATTACTTTTTCTCAAGAGGAAACATAGAACGCATGCAAGAACGACAAAAATATTTATATGGGAGGTCTAAAGCATCTTTATAAACAAGCTGGTAAATTATCTTATTAGATCTTGACTGCGCTCTCTATTTCCGATAAGGAAAACCGTTCGAGAATATGCCAAATTCCTTGTATTTCTTTGAAAACGTTCAACAGTAGCTTAAACGTGATGTCTGAACTGTACCCAGTGTGACGTCATGGGTTGTAAATTTTGTTTTTTTTTCTTTAGTGGGATTTGAACTTTCAAACGAATATAAAGGAAAATGTCCAGGTGCAACTTAAAAAATCACCAAACTTTAGGGCCAAATCACCCCCTTATCGCACCTTGTCCTTTAAATTAAACAGAATCGTTAAAAAGAGGTTTTTATAAACTTGTTCCGTTTAAATCAGGTGGTCTGAGCTGTCTGTGGGTTATGGTTTGGTTCTGTCAAGCTAGAGATTCTCCAGCAGATCACCCTGGAATATCAGAAGAAGAGAAAAACTACATTTTAAACAACGTTGAAGTTCATACACAGAAAACGGTAAAAACACCTTTTCTGCAAAAAGCCAAATTTGATCCTATCACTATAATATACTAAGAAGAATAATTAATGTGCCAAAATATTTGTACTCGAAAGTTACATTTTTGATATATTACGGGGATGTTGCTGCTTTTCCTTCTTTCATGTTTTTACAACTTTCAAAGAGATGGAAAATCGTGGCCGATTCTTCGGAGGAAAGAAACTGAGAAAAACTGGCTTATACAGTGAAATCCCGTAAAAACTGATTCCCAACCAAGATAAAAGCTTTTGAGACTTGAATCTACCTCATGTCTTAATGGATGAAAATACGTGAAGTTCTAAGATCACAAAAAATACAAAACATACAATGCCGATATAAATACTGGGTGCAAATGAGTAACTAGGTTTAACGCAGCTGTGATTAATGGTTTTTAGCGAGATGTAAATACACACGCTAAAGGGTTCTCACAGCCTGGTATATGGAACTTTCAATGAAAGACTATTAATCTTCATCATGATTGATATATTGGGTATTTGAGCAGAAAATCGAACGAGAGATCCGGTATCAATACGAGTGAATTTGGCATAGTTAAAACTGTAACATTTCGTTAAAATAAATTCGCCAAATCGTAATTTCTACATACATTCGCACATGAACAAGCACATAATTACTGAAGAAATGTAGGAAGAATGCATCCAAATTGGGTGGTTATATTTTTGTGAACTCCACAAAATTTACGAACATATAAGGTATTGGTTTTCTTTTTCATTTTGCAGATCTATAATTTGAAAATTTTAGGATATTGACTGCATTTGTAGAATGCTTTTACTCAGTTTTTGTATTTAAGTTCATTTTTTCTGTAAATGCTGCTAGCTACTACAATTATTTTCATAAACAACTTGTTGAACGTTAATCATATGAGTTGTAAATCCTTTTTTATGTTTCTGTTAAATTTCTCATGTTGAATTTTCGTACAGTATGCCTGATTCATTAGATTGAATTTTCGGTTCATAGGACATAAAAGAAGAAAGCGATGGTGTAGTCATTAATAAGTATCCCTGTAAATAGTTTAGTTTATTGCTATTTATGGTAAAACTTATTTCTAGTTTATGTGTTTGTGAAGTTTTGGGGTATTGATTGCATGTTGGAATTGAAATAAGGATGGTCTACTATCGATGTGATTTTTGCAATCAAAAATATAACGAGACATTTATAAGCGAAAAAAAGTTGCTGATCTCATTTTTAATTAAACATTCGTTGTTTTCAGTGAACGTTTAGTGCTTTGGTTTTCTGGATTGTCTCGTATATCAAACTGTTATTACATATAGTGATCATTGTGTCCGTTCGTTCGTCCGTCCATCGTTCGTTAGTCCGACCGTCTTTGGGATACACACCTTGTGGCAACAATTCCTTCTAGACCATTTGCACTTGATGAAATTAAATGAAACTTTCACAGAATCTTCAGTGCATATTGCGATTATGCGTTAAAAGTTTGATTTTACTTGATTTTTTGGGGGTTCAATTCTTTTACTTCTTGAATCAAATGGGGAGCGGGGGATATATATTAGTGAGTTGTGCTTGCCGTTTTTCTAGTATTCTAGTTTAATTTGTCTTCGTCGAACATGCTTGTGTTACAGATTTGTCATTGAAATTGTCGGAATACTGAACACTTAAACAGATGTTTGTTTTTTTTACTCTACTATAGTACTATTTGAGGGTTAGAGAGGTAACATATGGCTCGCCTGAACCACGTTAATTCGATAAATAGATATTAGAGCCTTAAAGTTTATCGGTCACATTAATGCAATAACACATATTTTCGACGCTAAATTGCATTAGCGGTTGTTAATGAATTATCGTGCTAAGTGCAATTATTTTCCTTTAAGTTACTTAACGGTCGTTCAGTTAATGATCGCAAAGTAACATAAATAAATTAACCAATGAAATCGCTAAGGCAGTTAAAATAAACCAATCGCAACTCACAATCTTAGTAAATGAATTAGGACCAACTTGTATAATAATTATGGATTTTAATTGAATTTGTCTAAGGGTTTGAAAATGATATCAACCAATCAGGTACTGAACAGATGTTTCAACACCACATATAAATATAAAACAACGGCAGTAGAATACCAAAGGAACAAAGGAGAATGAAATAAATGATATTATTATACCCCCACTCTATAGACAGGGAGGTATACTGCATTCACCTTGTCCGTCCGTTCGTCCGTTCAAAAATAAAAACTGACATTTTAAGCTAGATTCACGTCTTCCCGGATTCGACATTACCGGTTTTGACTTTACCCTGGATTGACCCACTGACAGCGTGACGGGTGCTGTATACAGAGCAGGACAGGCTTACCCTTCCGGAGCACCTGATGTCACTCTTGTTTATTGAGAGTTCGCACTGTTAGTGCTTTAGTTTTTTGTGTTGTATATGTAGTGTTCGTGTGTTTTGTGGGCATGTGGTGTCTTTGGTCTTCCGTCTTCTGGTGTTCTTGTCTTTGCCTTGTCTCTTGACTTCGATTTGTGTAATCTTGTGCTTTGTTCCTTCGGTATTCTACTGCCGTTGTTTCGTCCGCAAAAAAAATTTCTTCGCGTTTTTCTCAGCTTCTACAAGAGGGATTGATTTCAAAATTGGTATGCAGCCTCTATATGGTTAGTTGTAAGGAACGTCCTATTTTGATTCCTGTCCGATGTGTACTTCCTGTTTGACAAAATGTGGACTTTGTCACGAAATGTAGTGAAAACTTTCGTCGCATTTTGCTCAGCTTCTTTCAAGAGGGATTGATTGTAAAAATGGTATGATGTCTCTATATGGTTAGTTGTAAGGAACATTCTATTTTGAGTCCTGTCGGACGTGTACTTCCTGTATAACAAAATGTGGACTTTGTCACGAAATGTAGTGAAAACATGAAGTTTTCGTCACATTTTTCTCAGCTACTTCAGGAGGGATTGATTTCAAAATTGGTATGCAGCCTTTATATGGTTAGGTATAAGGAACGTCCTATTTTGAGTCCTATCGGATGCGTACTTCCTGTTTGGCGGAATGTGGACTTTGTTACGAACTGTAGTGAAAACATGAATTTTTCGTCGCATTTTTCTCAGCTTCTACAAGAGGGATTGATTCCAAAATTGGTATACAACCTCTATATGGTTATTTGTAAGGAACCTCCTATTTTGAGGCCTGTCCGATGTGTACTTCCAGTTTGACAAAATGAGGTCTTTGTCACGAAATGTAGTGAAAACATGAATTTTTTCGTCCCATTTTTCTCAGCTTCTGCAAGAGGGATTGATTTCAAAATTGGTTAGTTGTAAGGCACGTCCTATTTTAAGTCCTGTCGGACGTGTACTTCCTGTTTAACAAAATGTGGATTTTGTCACGACATGTAGTGAAAACGTGAATTTCGTCACATTTTTCTCAGCTTCTACAAGAGGGATTGATTTCAAAATTTGTATGCAGCCTCTATATGAAAAGTTGTAAGGAACGTCTTATTTTGAGTCATGTCAGATGCATACTTCTTGTTTGACAAAAATTGGACTTAATTACAAAATTTAGTGAAAACATGAATTTTTGTTCCAGGGTTAAATGAGTGGGGGTATACCTGGCTGCCATTCGGCGACAGCTCTTGTTATATTTGTACTGTTGTTTCTATGTATAAAGTAAAGAAATGTAACCGCTCACTTAATCAACTATCATATTGCACAGTTGATCATGATAAACAGTAACTTTGATTGACGCCTACAAGCCACATCCCCTTTCACACCCTCAATAGATATACCACGCCCCTTTTGTTTGTAAACAGTGACTTAAGAAATTCAAGCAATATATATTATTAACACTGTTTCCATTGTATTTTTTGGGAGCTTGTATTATTCTGTTTGTTTCGTCATCTTCATTTACGTTCTCATTCACCATACTTGGCTTATGATTTGTGGTTGTTGCTTCGGTATTGATTTGAAAATTTATTTGTAAATATAAGTGGTTAAACATTTAGCCTTAACCTAATTTTGTTGAATTTTTCGTAGAAAATAGGAATAATTTGACGAAAGATATATGATGTATATCAATTTTGTCTGGATGGTGAATAAGACGTTTAGAATGAAATTCTTAAAATGGAGGGGGGGGGGCAAATTTGCCAATTGTACGTTATAGTGCTCAAAATTGAATAAGACTAGAAGAATTCGATAATCTCACAAAATACCCAAAAATTATTTCAAAACATTTTTGTGTTTAAAAAGTATTATTTAAATGTTTTGGTTGGTTTTGGATTGTTTTAAATTTATGCAAGTCTTCTAACAATTGAGGAATGTTCGATACTATTTTTACAGATATGGCCGATATTCAGCATATTGTATAATTTTCAAATGCATAAAATTGTAGTACATTGTTCCGTAAAATGGTCTCTCTACCTTAAAACTACAATTTACGTTAATTGAATTGTTCCTATCGATTTTATTATTTAAATTGTGGCAATATAGAAACTATCAGTAGCATTCGTTAAATAGTAAGAAATTATCGTTATTCATCTAAAATAGCTTTTCTTTTAATTTTAGATACCTTGGAGAAAATTAATAACGTCTGGTCCTTTCTGGGCTATCATTGTAGCACACGTTTGTAATGACTGGTCCGAGTACTTCTTAAATTTCCTTATTCCAGAATATTTTCAGGAAGTTTTGAAATTCGACATAAAATATGTAAGTAATAAATGTAAGAATAACGTTTGTCAAAATATCCCTGAAATACATTTTTTGCTAAATATATAATTTTTAACTTCATTCTACAATAAGGTGACAAAAATAATTAAGATCTGTTTGTTAAATAATTTCCTTTGGTTTCTGTGTAATTGAAGGATAAATAGTTTTTAAATTGGAAGCGATATCGAAACACAACAATACAACAGACTACTCCCTAAATCATTCCACAGAATCAGGTATAGTTGTCAGCAACGTGAAGGAAAGAATAAAAAATAAACTCCCGGATTTCGGTTGGTTTTATGCATTTTAAACTTTTTTTTTAAATTATGGATTTCCTTTGTTTGGGTTCTAGGTGCTGCTGTTGAGGAATAAATTTCCGAAATGGCCATACAGCTCATTAAAATTATTGCTGTTGGAGTTAACATATGTATTATGGTCTTATGTTCATTTACTCCATATCCTGTCTTAAAATATATATATTGGGATATTTTACGAAAGGATATGGGGTAAATGAACATAAGACAATAACACGTATGTTAACTACAACTGCAATAATTTTAATAAGCTTTATGTTCATTTACTCCATATCCTTTCGTAAAATATCACAATAGATATTTTATAACAGACATGAATTGAATGAATTAAATGGTATGTTTTTTTTATATTGTCTTGTTTGGAAATGATTTTTTACAGAATGGATTCGTTAATGCAATGTCTTACCTTTGTATGGCAATATTGACGGTTATTGCAGGACAGCTAGCTGATCAAATAATAAATAGGAATAAATTCACTACAACGCAGACAAGAAAATTGTTTCAAAATATTGGTAAATATAATTGACAAAAATATTATACGTATAGGGTCGATCGTTTCTCTTATTCAAATATGAATATCAAATATTAAACATTCAATAAACATTAGACTTTGGTTTTGATTTCAGTTAACCGGCAAACAAATACCGACTCAAAAAGGCAGAAATTAACAAAAACACGACAATTCATATTTAACACAAATTTGGACACTATAACAAAGATCAATCAAATTGATATATATAAACAAGAATTTCAGAAATCACAAAGCACCATCAGTGTGAACCCTACAGACACTGGAAGTATCTTCAGAAGTTCTGTAAGAGTAAGCATGATCTGCACGATGCCTAGCACCAGTGAAAACATCCTAGAGAATAAATCCACCGATGAAAGGTATAGCATGACAAATTAGTATGTAGATTCATCTCTTTAAATACTAGAGAGATGTTAATATCTGCTTCAAAAACGAAAGGTTATAGATGTTATTGAGGAACAATATCAATTAATACATATAGATACTCCAAATTATTGTTGTACTTTACAAAAATATCATCAACAAGTTTTCTAGAAGATATTTTATTGTAAGTTCAAACGACCTCTTTCACTTTTCTGACTCAGTTCAAAAGTATCATCGATCTTGTAATACTAAAATTATATTTGACAAAATATTGTATTAAAATCTCAAATTATTTACGTCCTACCAATATGTCTTAATGTTTGAGATAGATCACAAACGTTAATCCTGACACTCCTACAAAATTGTACTGAAAAGCAACATGCTAAAACCCGATTATAACTTTTACTCTATGTACAGTGGAGGAGCAGACATAACCTCTCATAAAGTTAACTTGGAACAGTTATTAAAACTCCTCTTAGTTACTTAGAACAGATATCAAGTATGCTCTAGAACCGTTCTAAGTCTGCGATAGAATCTTGACCGCTCTGACTAGTCAGGACCACAGCTAGAATCATGACCGTTCTGGCAAGAGCATGACTAGTCTGACCAGGGTCTAGCCATGAATGGTATTACCTGTTCTAGCCATGACTGCTATGACCTATTCTAACCATGACCGCTTTTAGCTGACCCGCTCTCGGACCTGCTCTTTCAAAAGCCATGAAAATTCATATAAAAATTTCTTATTGTCAAATGACGCGAATTAGGCAGAATTTTTTTTCTGCAAAGCCGTGAGCACACTAAAAAAAAACATGAAAATACACATTTTCTTTTTATTTCCGACACAAATAATTGCAACTTTCATGTGGATTGCTGGGGGTTCGGGGGTCACTCCCGTTTTTCTTAACTTCTATTATTGCTTTCACTTGGAATTTAAACAAAAATCAATTGACAGAACATTGCAAACATTTTAAACCGAATTTATTCAAATATTGTAACGTAATTATTATAATAATATACTACATGCGTTAATATTTATAACAAATAAAGGAAAAAGAAACTGTAGTTATTCTACATCTCTGTATTTGTGTTCGACATAATGAAGGAAAGTTGTCTGAACATATGACAAAAGAGACCTTTTCAATATTCCATATACTATCAATGTAGGTAATATTGAAACTTCCTGTTATTTGACTAAAACATATGCCAAAAGAGACTTTACCTATAATTTCCATTCCCGCAATAATTAAATTTCTTTTGAGTTGACAAAAGAGTTTTTTGATACATTCCTTACAATATTGATGCCCGGAATAATGAAACTTCCTGGATTTTGACTAAAAATATATATGAAAAGAGAGACTTTTTCTATATTCGATATAATATCGATGCCCGGAATAATGAAACTTACTGCAATTTGACTAAAACATATGACAAAAGAGACTTTTCCTACATTCCATTTAATATTATGCCCACAATAATGAAACTTCTTGTAATTTGACTAAAAGATGTGACAAAAGGGCATTTTCCTCGCAGACATTTGTATTTTAATTTCTCTGATATAATATTGACCTGGACTAATGTAAGTGCCAGTATTGACCGTTGCAATAATAATATTTTCTTCGGATCTGTATTTTTTTTTGCAATTTCTGGTGATTTCAGAGGTTATTTCATCGCTTGTTTGGAGTTTTGGGTTCAAAATTAGAAATACTGCACCCGTCAGTTTATCTGCAAGATACCCCCCCCCCTTCAGCAGCGAAGTGCAGAGGTTTACTGTACTAATATAATTTATCAAGTCCGTAGGACGCGGTATGGTTATCTTTTACGTGTATGCACTACATAACTACATAATAATCAGGTTGATGGCAATTTTAGGACCAGAACGGTCATACTAACAGCGGACTTGACAAGAATAAACTTGGGTAGAGTAGATTTAGGTAGAAGTAATGGCTAGAACAGACTTTCATAAAACGGTCATGGCTAGAACACATTTAGGTAGCAGTCATGGCTAGAACAGACTTTAAAAGAACGGTCATGACTCCTCTAGGTCTGCTCCAAGCCAAGTTAACTTCAGGTTAACTTTGACATGTTCTCTTGACTGTTTTGTAAGATAACTTGGACGAGAGGTTATGTCTGTACCCGACTGTGTGTTAAACTAATTAATTTTTTATCTAAAAATGACTGGGACTTGCATTTAAAAAAATATATGTCCGAATTTTAATTTACATCTTAACAGGAACTATCGGACCAGCAGTTTTTCTTATTGCTGTGGGTTATCTTTCCTGTGCAAACCGGGAGGTTGCAGCTGTCTTGATCTGTCTCGCTATTTCAACAAATGCATTTACTGTTGGTGGATTTTTATTTAACCATATTGATATTGCACCAAAGTGAGTACACTTAATTATAAAGAAGCTCGTATGACTGAAATTCAAAAGTAGTATATCCTATAATGTAAAACACAATATTGAGCACAATTATTGATGCAACATATTTACATGTAGCATAGTACGTGATAGGAACCTCGGTGTGACTGCTTTCGATAGAGCACTCCTTGCGTTGTACAAAATTTATTTGCTTTTTTAATGATTTAGATAACAATCAATGGAAAATTGACTATTTATAACGACATTTTGATGATTTAAACTTTGGAATGGAAAAATGTGCCTGATTTTTTCATTGGCAACCTATTCAGCGCTTCGCGCGGAATAGAGTTTAATAATTGACTCATTTTCACAGCAGACTGAAAAATACGCATATCGCTACTTCCTAAACCTGAACAAACCAACAGCGATTTCAATATTTTGTTTCATAAAGAAGATGAGATTATCCACAAATTGATAAAAAAAACAAATGAATCAATAACAAGACATTACAAAAAAAAAAGATTTTCTGTTCCCTTATAAACAGCAAAACATTTACAGAAGCATTTCACAATTTATCATTTTATTTATTTTTGATTAAACATAAACCATTTAGATTTTTTTATTTTGTGTTATTTTTTGAGACACAAAATGCTGTTTTTTTTTCAAGGCTAAATGACATAAATTGTCAGAAAAATACGCTATGAAACTTTTGGAATAATTCGTTATGTGTAATAATATTGCAAAAGTTAAATTTAGCAAATGTTAAATGGTCTTTAAATATACATTTATGTGATGCAACTGTAGAGTGATTAACATCATCTTTACCATAGGAGTTAAGTGACACCCACCGATAATATAATTAGGTAATATACGAAAATTTAGTACTAAATTTGACTGTATTATGGATGCCAATCCCATTAACAACATATAACTGTAAACTGATATGCTCATAAGTTGTGAGGAATAATAAGAACTTTAAAATGATTGTAATGCGTATTCGAATTACAGACAAATATGATTAAACTTTTTATGTTTCAGTCATGCAGGGTTGTTGTTTGGAATTTCGAACACCATTGCCACAATACCTGGGTTTGTTTCTCTTTTGGTGGTTGGAAAAATAACACAAAATGTAAGTTGTTTTATCTTTTTCTCATTTTGGAGTTTACAAGCCTGAAGTACAGAATTGAAGAACTGACAACATGTCCAAAAATATAAGAGAAATCTAACATACGTCAGGATGCCGATTGATTGATAAAATAGTTAAAGGATGTCGATGTATATTGTCAGAAATTTGACACTGTATGGAGAACATTTTTAAAGCATATTATAAAAATCTCCATATTTGCAACTTCATGAAAAATGTGGGTAATAATAAAATTACTCAACAAAGTTGTTAAGAGCCTAAGTCAATGAGACAAAAAGACAAATCAGGAGGAAACCACCGGAAAAATTGTCGACTGTAATGGTCTTAACTTGGTACAGGCATTTCAAAATTAATGGTGGTTTTATGGCATGACAATCCTTCCTTTCCATTGCCGTACGCAAAGCAATTGCTATTGAACGGTCGTAGACAGTTAAAAGAGATGATCATCCCAGTACGAAGTAGAAATAAATCTTGAATCAGAGTTCGACCCAAAATCAATTTTTTCCACAATGGACTGATATCATTAAAGAACTTTTTTTAATGATCGTATGAGACGGAATTTTTTAAGCATTGATTAATAAGGTGGTCACTGGGTTAGTTATGTCTAATGAGAAAGTCCGCATGATTTATGTTAGCTCTTGCGTAAGGAATTTTGAAAATTACACTCCGTTAGCAGGAGAAGTAAAAAAAGCTCGTTGTTTAATATCATAATGCAAGTGTGTTGTAGTATGTCTTTAGCTTTTCCACATTGTATTTCTAGTTTTGTCTGAATAGGGTATTGATTAAAGAAAAATCCCTTGCAAAGATCTCGTTCTTGATGCGTAGTGCCTGGATAAACTATGCAAAACTAAATATTTAGTATTTGTCATTGATATTCAAGAAAAGATAAAAAGGAGTTTAAATTAAAATATAAATGTTTATACCATAAATCGGGGTAATGCATGTAACAAAGTTACCGAACAGAGTTGTCAAAAGCCAAAGTCCATGAGACAGAAAAACAAATCAGGTGAAAACCACCGTAAAAATAATACGCATTTTAAGAAAACTTTCACTCACTCATGTGACGTCTTGATAGTGTCACAAGCATGTCTTATATTGATTTCCAGATCGACACTGAATATAGTACTTAATATGAAAGTATTGAACATAAAATCTTGTGGTCTTTTTTTTCCTTTTGTGTGCTCATTTTTGACAAAGGTAGAATAAAGCGGCTCTATGAATTTCTGGAAGAAGACCATCGAAAAGTTCTTGATATAATCATTGTCGTCGAAGTGTACAAGTACGTGAAGTGATGTTACAATTATACTTCAAAGGTGTATCGATTTTTGATTTATTTGTAAAATCCAGACAATCAACGTTGCTGGTTCGCATCGGCAGCATAGTCGTCGGTTTTTATGAAGAATACAGTATAATTTTTTCACCCTCTTTGAATTATGATATCTTCTCTATTTTTCTACAATATGTATCGCTTGCTGTTCATTTTCCGATACATAAAAATGGAGTGTTTGCTGTAGTTATCGATATTCCCTTTTTACTTTTTCGATTGCATTATTCTAATAGTATTAATTGAAACTAGATTATACTGGATTGATGGTGGAAAATTGAAACTCTTAGGGATAAATTTTGATCTATTTCTTGATGATAGAACATAAATTATCTTTGAACAAACAGCTAAATAAAATATAGACTTTGTTAGATTTCCGAGTTTAGAGGGATTTAACATATATGGGAAGGCTTAAAGTAATTATGTGTACGGTTTTAACTATCCTTATTCAGTCTATTACTCTTTTACCCAATCCTCCAGAATTTATTCAAGTCAAACTCCAGACTTTACTTTTTCAATTCTTCTGGAATATTTAACCAGAGTAAATTCCACGAAATGTAATGATCCTGATCATGCGACAATGGATGGCTTAAAATGCCACATGTAAAATCTTTTTTAGGCATGAAAAATGACCAGGATAAATAAATGGCTTGATCCTCTCCACTTGTCGCTATGGAAATCACTTTTCTGGAACAGTTTAATACTTATGTGTAAAATTTTAGCCATAAAACTGGTTGGAGATAAGTGTAGTATTTATTCCAAAGATATCGTTGAAAACTTGAGCAAATTAGGTATATAAATCAAGAAATGAGACAATCTTTATGGTTTCAAACAAATCTTAAGATAGATCAAAAGTTGATTTGTATGAAAATTGATGTTGTACAGGGATTTCCTTTATTCATGATTAAGTCACAGAAAACAATAGTTTCGTTGGCTTTGAAGATTTCACATAATTGTGTAATAGATATGTTGATTTTACACAGTTTTATTGGATGATTCAAAATACAAAAAATACCGAAGTTGCATAAAAACAGTAAATTTCGTTATGCTGTAAACGTGTTTCAAGGAGTAACCTCTCATCAGCAGCATTAAAATAAAATGCAAAGGCGTAGTCCAGAAAGAAGTACTCATTTGCAAAATTATCGAAATAGGTTGTTCAATCCAGTACCTAGGACATCTGCCAAGTGCAATACACGGAATAAAGCCTCAGTATTTTTAAGTGGTTAGAATTTTCCTAACTGATCAAAACATAAAATTCAAAATACTCTTAAACTTTCAAACATTACTTCAAATAAACTTGACTATATTAAATAAATTAAAAGCCAACGCATTTCATTTTTTATACTTTTCAAGGCATTTACGTGGAAAATCCTACACCTAAACAAACAAAATGAACTAAAAAAGTGAATGAAGATATAGATTTTTAGGAACAAATCTACTTGTCATCTTTCAGTGAACTAGAAATAATAAATTGACTGTATTTCAATCCAAATTTTGAATCATATTCTCAATACTTTTTCTTAATAAAAGTGTGATTTGAAAGAAACAGACCTTTGCAGTTTTTGTACTGATACCATTGCAACTGTTGTTCATTTTTTATGGGAATTCTCAAAATGTGAGACTTTGTTGCTTCAACGTGATGTGTCTCTGTATTTCACGCCGAATTATCTTGCACCTTTCATTAGAAAATGTTATTTTAGGATTTAACATTGACCAAGTATATTTTAATATATTTTTATTGGCATAAAAATCATGAAATTAAAAACAAATTATCAGCTTCATTTTACAAACACCTACAAAACAACTGCAGTTAATAAAGGTAATTGCAAAAAGTGGTCTGTTTTTTAGACTTATATTTAAATTTTATTGGGTATATTAAATTAATTATGTAATGAACTAATCTTTTTTTAACTGCACAGTAGACAGTGGCTTTAATAGGTGCAACAAACTATATTCTTTTTAATGGATCTTTATGTATAATTATATGAAGGTATAATATGGTCTCTTTAGATTAATTAATAATAGGAGAAAATGAAATTAAACTAGGCCATACCTGAATGAATTGTGTATGTTATTTAAATGTATACTAAACGACTGTGTATCTTATGACAGCCATCGTGATTAATATTTAAATTTGGAAGTAAGACTATCTATGGTAGAAATTATATACATTTGGAAAGAGAAAAAATTTGCTTTTACCTTATATATGGTACTTTGATTAATTAAGGTCTTTCCCCTTTCCCAGGGAAAGACCTTTCTGTATTTCGTCTGATTATTATTTTTATTTTTTTTTTATTTTCTGCCTCATTTTCACAAAAACGGCTAGACATATCCTTTTGAAACTTTAGGACAATAATGTGGACCATGTCTAGTTGATAAGAAATAGGGAACGGTCGAAAATCTTTTTTCGTTCATGAATTTTTGCCCAAAGTCCGAAAAACCTTGTTATGGGATAAAGTCAGAAACCATAAGAGATGGCTGAAAAACTGTAATGGCAAAAATGTTTGTTAGGTCATGATGGACTTTCATTACTTTGAACCAAAACTCTAAGATTGCCCCCGCAAAATTTCGTCACATCTTTGAATACGTTTTTCTAGAAAACGGTAAGAGATAGAAGCCTGGAACCTTTTCCATTCATCTTAGTTGATATGTGTTACATCTGAAAATACCAAGGTCAAAGGTCATTGGTCACTTTGAACTTTGACCTCAGACCTTGTTATAGGATTAACTCGGAAACTAAAACAGATAGCTGATTAAATGTAATGGAGAAAATGTGTGTCTTGTTGAGATCTACATGTGTTACATTGGGTACGAAATGATTGGACCAACCGTTTTGGGTCTATGGACCAAAACCCGATTTTTGATGTCCGAATTTGGGTTTTTTGCGTATAGCTCAAATACCATTGAAGATACAAACATATATACAATACAAAAAATATCCAGCAAGACATGACTTTCAAAATGAGGTCAAGGTCAAAGGTCAAGGTCAGAGCCAAAAATCGTATTTCATGTAAAAGGATCAATAAATGTACATATTTAGCTTAGAATATTGGTTTTATCGACAAATCAATAATTAGATCATAATGACGCAACATCAGGGAAAGACCTAGCAATTGTTCTTCGAACAATTGACATACTAGTTTTATATACTTGTTTGTATTTATAGAAACTTTGTGCATTTACTCCATATCCATTCATTGCATATTGTTTACATTTTTGATATAAAAAAGAAGTATGGTATACTATGAGTTTTTGTCAAATTTTATTGTCTCGTACTGAAAAGTAAATAAAGACCATTTTCAGTAAAAAACAACGGCAGTAGAATGCCGAAGGAACAAAGCACAAGATTACACAAATCAAAGTCCAGAGACAAGGCAAAAGCAAGAACACCAAAAGACGGAAGACCAAAGACACCACATGCCAACAAAACACACGAACGTTACATATACAACACAAAAAATTAAAGCACTAACAGTGTGAACTCTCAATAAACAAGAGTGACATCAGGTGCCCCGGAAGGGTAAGCATGTCCTGCTCTGTGCACAGCACCCGTCACACTGTCAGTGTGTCAATTCAGGGTAAAGTCGAAACCGGTAATGTCAAATCAGGGAAGACGCGAGTCAAGCTGAAAATGTCAGTTTTTATTTGTGACACTAACATTTCATATCTATCTATGATGTCGTGGTGACGGCCATAGAATTTCTGAAGGGACGAAAGTAACAAAGGCTGAACATATCCCTGACTCAGCAGTTTTTGTGACAGTGCTTTTGCTCTTTCCACAAAGTCACTGTATGTACTGCACGCTCTACAGTAACGAATTAATTGTGAAATATATACTCCATATGCTGGGGATGCAGGTATATTGCTGCAGAGAAAGGGAAAGTTCACAATTGGAAAGTCAAAATCATCACGTTTGTCATATAATCTAGATTTCAGACGTCCATGTTCGTCAATGTACAACAAAAGGTCAAGGTATGAAGCAGAATCGGGTGTATCGGTTGTATCTTTAATTTCAAGTTCACTGGGGTAGATACGATGTAAATATTCTTTAAATTTTGGGTTATTAAGAGAAAGTACATCGTCTATATATCTGAAGCTGAAATTAAAAGTCTGGGCTAGCTTAATGAATGATTGATGAAGTCACCAAGAACTACTTTACGTATACCAGTGACACCATCATATAAAAAAAAATCATGGATGATTTAAAAGAACGTATGGTCAGTTAAGCACTTATAAAACTTTTTGTCTCTTCATGCTTCATTTATTATATCGAAATCGAATTATCTGACTCCAGATTACATCTTAATGAATTTATATAATTCATAAATGATTTTCACTCGTTAATCAGTTTTACAGTTAGCATTTCAAAAACAACAAACAGATTTCTCGACACAACATCAAGAATCGTTGATGGCCGAATACATTTGATTTATACACTAACCAGACTATGCTGCTATCATAGAAAATGAAGTAAGCCCGCATAATATGATCTTTTCACACAGAGAGATTTTTGAACAAAGGGGAAAATAATTTTATAAACGTTTGTTAATATGGGGATTAAGGAATTAAATTTAAAAAAAAATCTAAAGGTCTCATTATTCGACGAAGCGAATTGTTGCAATACCGGAACAGTAAGAATGAAAATTTTGGGACTCATTAAATAAACTATGCAAGAATATGGAGTAAATGCACATGAGACAAAGTCTCTTAAAATTCATGGTAGAACCAAGCAAAAGAACAACACTTTAATTATTGTTGTTTATCTTGAAATCACCGTGAGGCCTTCAAAGATGAGTTTTGCGCATACATCTACCTCATTGTAAGTTCAAGACGACCCCCTAGCACCGGTTTGAGCGGAATACTTTGCTAAATGTCGAACAACGCTACATCCATATCTTTATTGATCCCATGGATACTGGATCGATCGTCAGCAAACATCCATTAAACTGGACACCTAAAGTTAATTATTTCCTTCCACAACTATCTTGTTCATCTGCTACCAAGTATGACACATAAATGTATGCAATTTCTATCCTACGACAACATGAGAAATCCGTTTCTCGTATCATTTCCTCGTCCGAAATGACTTAAAGATATTTTCATTAAAAGTTAATCTACCATCGCCTGGAATCAACAAGCTTACATGGTGCGACAAATATGTCTTCTTTAAACATATAGTTTTACATAAAAAAATTATCATACGAACAGCTTCTTGCGAAGCATACAAAATATGTGGCAATTTATCATGCAAATTTGACTATGTCATTCTGTTTATAATGGGTTTTTGACCGAGGCACAGGAGTTGGCCAAAGAAAGAAAAGTGGCAATCCGGATTGAATATAAACATTAGAAAAAAAAATCTGTTTTTCAGGGTCCAAAAACATCAGCATGTTTTACCTGATGTGACATGTGACCTCCAGGCTCACCATTTAATTGTGGAATATGGTTTAGATTTGTTATTTGTTGAGTTTTTCGTTTAGATGTATTCTTTAATTTTTCAACATGAAGAAGGATCTTTATCTTCTTGCACGATTCACGTCGTGTATCATGATTACTCTATGATGTTTCTAATTGGTTGTCCTTGTATGCTGCCTTCGGATCTGACACAGCAGAATTTTCGCTTTTGTTGCTTTGGTTTTTGTTTAATTTTTTTTTTTTTTTTTTGTATATAATTAAAGTAAATGACATCTAAAATATTATTTTTATATTGCAAATGAAAAAAATTGTCATTTCCACGTCTTTACTCCCAGAAAATTTAAGAAAATATCCTCCCAAAACTATCAAAAGTATTCAGTATTGAATGATCGTACATATACATATGTTTTAAAGGTCAATCAGAAGTAATAGCTTTTTATGTGACTATTCTGGTTATTTTTTCTGCATCAGCAAGAATAACCCAACAATCTGTAATCTGTAATTCTGGTGACTTAGAAATTCAATGAAAAACGGTCAATAAATTGGTTTCCGACGCATAGCTTCAAAATGTCTATAGATGTAATAAAATTAACACAAAATTTAATAGCATCATCATAGGAACATAAGACACCTGCTGATTTTTATTTAAGCAAGTTAACATGTTATCGTGTTTTTTAAGCATGGTCTTAGTTGTTGCATATTGTTAACTAGGCACAACATACATTATCAACAATGCAGTACAAGACATATACACTGTCAAGTAATGTATTGTCAAATGATGAATTTTTCTCTGTGTGTTGACACTTCTGATGTACGTTCTTAAAACTAAAAACAGAAATATGGTAAAATTAAAACCAATATTTTCGCCCTGATCCAGTTTTGTTCTTACAGGGAACACAAGATGAATGGAGGACAGCGTTTTATATCAGTGCAGCATTTTATATTGTCGGAAACATTTACTATACATTGTTTGCAAGTGGTGAGATCCAGTCTTGGGCAAAAGATAATGAAGATGGCAAAGCGGAAAATAAATCACCAGTGTCTGTAATCTCATATGTATTGCATGAAAAATTATAAAAAAAATTTGTGATATTAAAACAAATTATAAGGTACCGTGGTGTGTTTTATGTCTTATATAATAACACTCCTTTTTTTCTTACATCCAATCAACGTACACTGTAATACCATTATTTTCTACTTATATGTGCATCATTATTTGCCAACATTTTACTTCTATCGGACAACATTCCAACAACATCTACAGGACCATCGGCAACCAGTCTATTCACTGTATTTTTACTTTTTAAATGTGATAAAGAACCGGATAGGTTTCGAAATATCAACTTTTAAATGCATGCACTTCAGTCTACTGATTCTTTTTATTATCCTCCAATTATATATAGAATAAAATAGAAAAAAGACGGGAAACGGGGAATGTGTCAAATTGCATACATAAAACTTTTTCAATGTTTGCATACGTAACTATGGATAAGTCATCAAAAACATATAAAACCAGGCTATTTTCAATCAGTATAATATATTGTAATTGTCAACACAAGACGTTTTATGGTCGTCACCATGATTTGACAGATCGTTACAATGTAACTATATCAGAATTCACACTTTTGAGTAGATCCAACTGACAAACACCGACTTTAACTAAACCGGACTTTATTGAAAATGTGACCGGTGCCACGGATGGAACAAATCATGTTTACCCTTCCGGAGAACCTTAGGATACCTTCAGATTTTGTAGGTGTTCTAACTGCTAGTTATTTAGGTTAAGGTTATGGTTGATTTAGGTTCATGTTTTTGTCTTTGTTAAATTTAAAATCCAACCTTTTCCCTATTTGCTTTGGTATACGTTTGCCGATGTGTTGCAATGATATATACAGGATATATCAGTTACGAAATTATTACATTGCATGTGGAATATAAAGTTAATGCCATTGATTAATTAATTATATATATAATGTAAGATGTTTCATGTCCATGATAAAAAAAACCATGGTACATATATATTAAATACCAATGACATGTTAATTAAAAAAAGAAAACATAGCATTCATAATAAATGAACTTTTATTCACAATACACAATCTGTCAGCCTGACAGAACTCGTTATCAAAACAGAAAATTGAAACGATACTCTACATGGAGCGCCAGACTTGGTACCTTCGTAAGCAAAAGCAAGGAGTGGGGTTTATTCATTTTTTAAATACCCAAACATCCACTTTGAATTCCCTCTACCCTATACATGACGTATAATAAACACATCAATAAATCTTACTTGTTAAATTTAAGGTAAATATCAATCATGCACCAACAGTGCTTCATATAAAGTACCCGGCACCTGAATTGGTTTTCAGGGGTTTTGGCTACAGAGCTGTCGGGCGCGTCCCCTGGTTTTGGATAGGGGAATGCCCTGTCTTTGCGGGGTAGTCAGGTCATAATACGGAAAGCCTGACCGCGAACTATTGTAGCCAAACTGTGTGGAGAAACGCCACGCTCCATGCAGTATAAAGACCCCTTCTATATTTCTCTAAAGAGAGCAGACGCATTTGATGTCGTATAGAAGGCTTAATTTTCTGCCCCTTCCTATTTCTCCCCTTTTCCAGTGGCGAACAAAAGTCGTTGCCCTGGTTGTCCATTCCTCATCTACTTTATTTCTTTCTTCTTTTACTTACAATTTTTTAAATTGATTAACTTGTTCTCGTCCTGATGTAGCTGAAATTTTGCTCATTGGACGTTAAACTCTAACAAATCAACCAATCATATCAAGTATATTTGAGTGGTGAATGGTAAACTTTGTTTCAGGTTTCATACGGAATATGTGGGAATGACATAAATGCTACATACATATAAAGTGTATAGAGAAACAATAAAATGATACGGAGTTAATAAATATGAGACAAAGTCAATACATGCAAAAGCATGGTGTTCTTCATCTTGATGTCACCATGACGCCTTCAACAATAAGCTCCATACATCAAAGTGGTTTAAAGACTTCCTCTAGCCTTTTCATTGATAAATGTCGCGCAACCTACCATCCATGACTTTTTGTCCGATGAAAAGGGATCGTCAACAAACAAGAAATCAATTATCAAAATTAATTTATGTTACATTTACTATACATAAATCAATTGTGTATATGACTTTATTTTATTGTCAAACGCAAAGTATATCTCAGCGACAGATCAATCATAAAAATTTTAAAAAAAGTTTTCTGACACCTTGCCTTCCTTTATACCGTTTCTCTATGAATAAGTGAATAATAAACCTTCAAATAATTGTAAATATATTTAGACAATGTCTTGAACAAGAAATAATGACACAAAGAGTACTTCGGAAAGACTGTCACGTTTTTAGATAAAAGGTAAAAGTCAATGATATAACAAAAATGCTAACATAGTCTATAGGTCAATATACATGCAAGAAAGTGAATGAAAAAAAAACAAAAACAAAAAGACTACAAAATTAATAAAAAATAAATGACTTGTATAAATGACATAGTCATAATTCGTATTAAATATATGTCAATGATACAGCAACGACGATACAAACAACGATAGCAACAACGATACAAACAACGATAGCAACAACGATACAAACAACGATAGCAACAACGATACAAACAACGATAGCAACAACGATACAAACAAAATTTATGACAGTGTCATACGAATCACGTTATGTAATAAGTTAAGACCAAGAAAATAGCATATTAAACGTTACAATTAAATTATATGACAATGTCTTGAAGCAATGTTAAATTGGGGTAATAACAAATTACTGAACAGAGTGGTCAACAGTCGAAGTCCATGTGACAAAAAGACAAATGGGGTGGAAACCAACGTAAAAAATGTCGACCGCAATGGCCCTCACTTGTTACAGGCATTTCAAAAGAAATGGTGGGTTAAACGCCTTTATGGCTACCTAAAACCTCCCCCTCCATCGCGGTAGAATCCGGTAGCAGCTCAACAGCAATTGCCATTGAAAGGTCGTAGGCAGTTCAAAGAAATTTTCATCCCAGAATTAGTTGAAGCAAGAACCTTGAATCAAATTTCGGATTTTGTCCCATGTACATTTACTTAATATCCGCTTATTTGTTCGGACCGAAACATCATTTTTTTCCACAAGGGACTGATGTATATATTTAGGATCTTTTAAATGATCGTATGAGACTGAATGTTTGAAGCCTTGATTAATAAGGCGGTCCCTGAATTAACTATTTCTAATGAGAAAGTCTTTATAATTTGTGCTAGGTCTTGCGTAACGAATCAGGTGTGAACAATACACCCCGTAAGCAGGAGAAACTGGAATATTACTCTCCATGTTAGGAAAATTGAAAATTTGGAAATAAAAATCGTTCCCTTTTTTTCGTAAATTTTAGTATTTAGATAATAATTTTTGTCAAAATCGAAATTAAAGTCCAAAAAGATGGAACTCTGGTGGGTTCTGTCGTTTCCTTTATCTAAGTTAAATGAAAACGATGACTTCAGGGTAATCAAGAATTTAATGTATGTTAAGGAAAGACGTACCAGTTTCAGGGGACATAATAAATGTGTTAGCTAATGTATGACGTTTCCTGATTGTCTTACGTTTGACTAAAAAAACGAGGATCTGTATCACACCAGGTATCCCGTTACTGTTCACACGGAGGGATACAGAACTCACGGAGCAGACAATACAATTTTTTACTGTTTTCGGAAAAAAGTAATTTCTGGTTGGCTTGAAGCCATATTGTTTTGTTTACATGACTTCCGGGAACTACAAAATATACGCTCGTATAAACTCTACAATTTAGCACCCGATATCACTACGAGTAAAGAAAGATACCTGATGTTGACTGATCACAACAAGGCAATTTATTGCTTAAATACCTGTCAACCTTGACGAATCGTGTGCTTTTAAGCGATTTTACGGTCGTGAAATGAAACTAGAGGAAAAACGAGATTTGCAAGAAATGCTAACTGAAAAATGTTATGTTTACATTTTTGCATTTATGTAAAGGATGATAATCACGTGTCCATCAATAGCCAATCAAAATAGGGATTACATCTATCATGCGGTATCCATGTGGTTAGACAGCTGAGCCTTTGATAATCAATACCGAGGGATATTTAACTTTTAAGACTTGAGAGACGTTATTAGTCATATCCAGCAATCGAAGTCACTCAGGGCATTATGTATCACAATTAACCAGTCCATCGGTCGAGAATATTGAAATTGCGGTCCTTTGACCACAAACTTCTATATTTGGAAAAAAACAAACTCGGAACTCTCGAGGGTTTTCTATACCGCCCTGTGACGTAATCAAGGGATTCCGAGATATAATCCCTAGCCTAAGAAAGGCCAGAGAATTCCGAAGTATTCTTTCGTTTTCATGTCAACGAAGTTGACAATTTTGTGCGTTTATCAACAAAAAGATCATCCCAATTAAACGGAAGGTAATCGGATATTCTTTGAGAAGATAAACATCTTTGGAAATAAACCAGACCAAGTTTTATTTTATGAGGGAAATAACAAAATCAACATGGGTTGAAGCGAGCAGGTGTGGAAGCGATATCTGCATGGTTAGTAAAATTTTCTAATTAGTAACAAGGCTCTGTGGTTGAAAACGGCTAACAAACATGCTGGTACTGCTATTCACGATAGGGGTTACACACAAAAAAGTCATAATTTAAACCACTTGTGTTACTGAATCTGTTGAAGCAAAAACATATTTAAAAATTGTAATGCTTCATTTCATTAATAAAATGCAATGAAAGGAGACAATTTTTATATGTGCATCAAACAAATAATACAATTAAGTCAAGCCTTCTGCAATGATTTCCAAATACTTGTGTTTGATAACTTTAATTTTAATATTAAATGCTTAATTTTGATGACTGTCTGGTCTTCATCGGAACACATAAACACAAGAGTCTTAAATCCCAGCAATACAGTGGTTATATGTTTCATAAAATGTCCAGAAACCCCACACGGAGCTACGCAAAAGAAGTGATCCTATGACCTTCTGTTTTCATCGAAGAAAAAAAATCTAGATGTGTTTCCTTAAGAGAGGCAATAATTGTACATGTTGTAATAGTACTCATAGGATATTTATTTTAGAAGATAGAGGAGTTTTTCATTCCAAATGAAATAACAGAAATAGAAATAAAATGCAAGCGAGAAAATCTAAAGACTTGCAATTCAGAAACAATGACATATACACAAATGTTGATCTATATGTCTCTGCCAAAAAACCCTACCTTTCTGTTGATTTTTAACTGGCCCTACTCTAGTTGCAAACACTGTGTATATATAGAAGGCTGTAAATTTCTTGCTTGCATGCGATCTTAAAGCTAGAAAACAGCAATACTGCGTTTTGGCGCTTTGATTATTTCATTGCGCTTACTTCAATTTTATTGTATTACTTTTTCAAGGACTTTTTCATATCAGCTCTCTGCTTACATTCGCTAATAGCCTATACCTTTGACTACTTGGCACGCAATTCTGGTTTGTTTTCAAAGTAAAAGCTATGATTCATTCCGAGAAACCTTGGCCTTGAATTTAAATTTTCAAGTTTCAAGTGCAAGCATCTCTATCATTGCCTCCGTACACTGCAATTAGCAGTCACTAAATGTAGCCAGGGTTGTCCCCAATATAAAAGTCATTGTTTTCAATTACCTTTAAATGTTTTTATTCATTAACAGAGGTCACTCTAAATATTGGTAAAAATCACACGGAGCTGAGATACTAAATCCACGAAGGAAAGGTTAAGAGATGATACTACTCCCACAGAGCTGCTGAATTTTCTTAAATATATCAAATGAGGGGAATACTAAAATTACCGAGCAGAAGAATTGTGAAGAGCCGAAATCCAAAGGGCAAGAAGACAAGACAGGTGCCCAAAAACCTTAACTGAAAAAATTAGGATATAAAAACGGGCTGTTAAATATCCGAGGAAAGCCATGTTACTGAAGAAACCGAGTATGCCACTGATGAAAGATCTAATGAAGGAGATTTAGACTGGAAATCACCACTCGTTTAATTTGTACCGTCGGTATTCTCCTGTCGTTGTTTCAATAGCAACTGTTTCCTTCAACTTAAAACTAGAAAAACTGTAAACAAAGCTCACTAATAAATCCCCCCCGCACACCTATTTGATTCCAGGAATTAAAAACAATTCAAATCAAATTCTGAAATAGGAGGTGCACATCTACATTATGTCATAAACATTGTGTTAAAGTTTCATGAAAATCTATTCAGTGGTTCAGGAGGAGTAGCGGATAAGAAATGCGTACGCCCTTGTAATAAAATAGCCAAGTCCATTTTTTGCTATGGGAAACCCAAAACATCAATCAAATCAAATTCTAAAATAGGAGGAGCACATCTACGTTATATCATAAAGACTGTGTTAAAGTTTCATGAAAATCTTTTTGCTGGTTCAGGAGGAATAGCGAATAAGAGATGGGTATCCACAAGAAATGTAATGACTAAGTCCATGTTTTGGTATGCGAAACCCCAAAAATCATTCAAATAAAATTCTGGAATAGGAGGTGCACATCTACATTATGTCACAAAGACTTTGTTAAAGTTCCATGAAAATCTATTCAGTGGTTCAGGAGGAGTAGTGGATAAGAGACGGGTACCCCCATGTGTATATGTAATGTAATGGCAAAGTCAATGTTTGGCAATGGAATACCCCAAAAATCAATCAGATCAAATTCTGAAGTAGGATGTTAACATCTACATTATGTCACAAAGACTGTCTTAAAGTTTCATGAAAATCTATTCAGTGGTTCAGGAGGAGTAGCGGATAAAAGATGGGTAACCCCATGTGTACATGTAATGTAATGGCAAAGTCCATGTTTGGCAATGGGAAACCCCAAAAATCAATCAAATCAAATTCTTATATAGGAGGTACACATCTACATTATATCACAAAGACTGTTCAAGTTTCATGAAAATCTATTCAGTGGTTCAGGAGGAGTAGCGGATAAGAGATTGGTACCCCTTTGTGTACATGTAATGGCAAAGTCCATGTTTGGCAATGGGAAACCGAAAAATCAATTAAATCAAATTCTGAAATAGGAGGTGCACATCTACATTATTTCACAAAGACTGTGTTAAAGTTTCATGAAAATCTATTCAGTGGTTCAGGAGGAGTAGCGGAAAAGAGATTGGTACCCCCATGTGTACATGTAATGTAATGGCAAAGTCAATGTTTGGCTATGGGAAACCCCAAAAATCAATCAAATCAAATTTTGAAATAGAAAGTGCACATCTACACTATGTCACAGAGACTGTGTTAAAGTTTCAGGAGGAGTAGCGGATAAGACATGGGTACCATTATGTGTAACGGACGGAAAGACGGACGAAGGACGGACGGACACCCCATCAGTATATTCCCCCACTTTTCAAGCGTGGGTGTAATAAAGGATTACGTAAATCGAAGAAGTGTTGTCCTTCAACTTAAAATCTAAAAGGATTACGTAAATCGAAAGATAATACGACGGCAGCAAATTAAGATGAGTGTTGTGAGAAAATGACAATGAAAACGGTTAGGTGAATTTATTTATTCAACCATGACTTTTTAATCGTATGCACTGTGTTCAAGTTCTGCAAAGTCAATTTTATTCTTTTTTCAATCATTGTTTATAGTTATGTTGTTGTAAGATGACAGCCATTTTATCAATCGAAAAACACCAAGGAAAGTGCATAGGATGATTGATCCAGTAAGAAAGGTTATCTGATTATACCATGTTTGAACCTGCATGGCAGATCGGGATGTTTCGAAAATGGATGCGTATTTGTGGAAATAAAGTACGAAATTAACTGCATATGATCCATTTCGACAACTTATGTGTCATCAGTGCAGATGAATATCAATTATCGAAATCCATACACAAAGTTATTTATATTTTAGAGTGTGAAAATAATAATAGTGAAAATATACCAATTCTTTTGTTGTGGGTCGATTCTGGGTGTTAAATAAGTCCAAACACGTCTAGTGTTCAGGTTTATTGCCACAAGGAAATAAACACTGAAGTAACAAAATAAAAATAATGAACAACAATATCACATGTAGAAAATGAGAAAAATATAATACTATATAAACATTGTAAATTTAATTGACATTTCAAAAGTACACTAAATTTAAATTTTATATAAACTATAATGAATACTGAATTTCCTATCCAATGTTTACTATTACAGACAATGCTTATATCGATAATTTTATTAATAAATAAACAAATACTAAATTACATAAAATGAATAAGTGATTATGATTATAATATTAATCTGCTACACTTCATCCGTGAAGTTTTTTTTTCATTTTTTTTTTTTTTTTAATAATCGGGGGAAAATTTTTTCATTTCATATAGCAATTCAATTCAGAAAAAAACTGGCTGCAATAAAATGCCCATGAGGTCAAAGCAAATACACAACACTTTAATAGTACATGTACAAAAGGAAAAAGAAACAACACACAAATACAACATATAGAATTTTTTGACCGTGAGTATTTCCGTAATTCTATACTTTGCTTTTAAGAGATCTTAAAAATTTCCAACTCCTGAATAACGTATGGAATTCCAATCTAATATTTGCCTCAGCTTACTGAATGGTTAATATTACTTAAAATCTGGATTATTATTTTGACGTAAATAGAAGTTTATTGTTTATACGTTATAAATCATACGGATAGTGTTCCTTGACGTTTGACATCGTGAACAGTCACTAAAAGACGTTGAATTTTTAATATGATGCCTTGCCAGTAAACTAAGGTGACCCTTTCAGTAGGTGAATCTGTAATGTGAAGGTACAAAACTGCGATCAAAGTAAATAAATAATATGAATTAGACGAAGGAGAAACGAGCTATAAATAATGTACTACTAAATCGTCGGTGCACGATAATAGGGATCTTGTTGATGAACGCACGATAATAGCGTTCGTGCAGACGAAGGAACGATAGCGGCGTTTGTCCTGACGAACGAATTATTATTTTACAGTAACCAATCAAATTTTATCATTTGCATTTCAATCGTTTGATACCTTGCACGAACGAACGAACGTGTTTATCGCAGACGAACCATCAACGCAAACGAACAAAAAACGATACACGAACTAACCAAAAACGATACATGAACGAATAAAAACGACAAACGAACGAACAGATGACAAGTTATACGAATCAGGTGGTGTATCAATTGTTCCGATATTTATACTTTTTATAGTGGTCTATTTTATTGTTGGAACAAAAATATGGATTTCTGTATTTAACATATGATAAAGCTATTTTGTACGCAAATTATTGTAGTTCTTAAATATCAATTGTTCCGATATTTATACTTTTATAGTGGTCGTTGTAAACGAAAATGTAAAGTGATCACAACTTTTCCATATTCAAAAGGAATCATTTTTCCTGTATCATCTCTCATCTCCATTTCTACACTTTCGAACTGTTTTTTGGTTCATAGAAATATATTGTACTGGTTCAAACACTTTTGTGATTAGATCTCCATCTTTTCCTTCTATTGGAATTATTCTTAATAAAGGAACCAATACATCTCCAACTATTCTTGGTTCAACCAAAGGACAATGCAAAAATAAAGAATACATGCTTTGTGAAATATCTGATGCAAATGTTCCTTGAAAGATTCCATTTGAAAGCACATTCTCTTCGTATCCTAAATATTTTACTAATGATTTACCTAGTTTTAAAGTGAAATTATTAGTTATTACTTTGATTACTTTTTCACCAACCAATAGTCAGTACTCCGGTGCTGACCCGAAAACAGATTTAATTGAAAATTGCAACATCTAAATAATATAAAATTTTGTTTAAAACTAAGGAGCATCTCCCTCGTGCATAGCTCTGTCCGTAGCTGAGTTTTGGCTTTTCTGTCTAGATCCTTTTGATAAATTTGTTCTCTATCAGCTTACACGTTTTTTCGGTTAATGGACTTCCAAATGTTTTGGCTTGACCTGCACTGATGAGACATAAGTTGTCGAAATCCACATATGCAGAAAATAAATTAACAGTAACTTCGGTATTTTGTTATTTATTAATTTCATTTAGTATGATATAGATGTATTTCCAGTCGTTCTCCAGATCCTTTTTTTAGCTTTTGATATAACTCTGAGAAGTCGTTTGATAGAGAAATAGTATCCTTCTTCTAATGATATAGTATATTCATTGGTACTAGTAGTGATTTTCAACCAAGTTTCGTTTTTCCGAACATTATACCATGTATGGAGATATTGAATTTCAGATAGCCGGACTTCCCATGCGTCTTTTAAGTTTATTTCTTTAGGTAATTTAGTTTTGAACTTTGTTAATGTATTGTCTGAATAGATGTCCATAGAACTATTGCTAGGTAGAGTAAGCTAAAACATGATCGTTCTTATGTAAACGTTGATTTGGTAATAAATATCCAATGCAACTGTTGAGTAATACAACCCACAAATCAGTATTTGCAGATTTCCTTGTTAAATTGTAAATACTGATAACAATAAATGTTAAGATTATTATTATTTGACTGAAAAAAGTTATCTCGTCTTTTGGTACATTATTCCACGTAAAGGCCATCTTTGGATTGACGCCTGATTGGATCCATTTTGATTCCATTTTATTTGTATTTAATTTTTTCGCTATTTATAGATATGTAAGGGGAATCAGATTTTTATTTATAAGGATACCCATCCAGGTAAGTTTATTGTTGTCTTTTACCGTATTTTGACTTTCATTCATAAATTTCAATCAGTCTTTATTTCCGATCAATTCTTGTGGTACGTTATTTTCCTTCATAGCATTACTGAACACTTGCCAACCCGTAGAATTGAAATTTTTTTACGCTTACGCTTAATCGGTGATATCTGAGCCTACAACAACCTGATTTTTGTAAACAATTTCCCACGTTCATTCCAATTCATATCATCTCTATCTTTTATTTTTTGTAATAACAATTCGGCTTTTGTCTTCATTGTTTTTGGAACGCTTTGTAGTATTTCGTTTTCGATGTAGTCATTTTTGTCCGAAATCATCTCGTCACTTATCAAGCTTTCCGTGGTTGATTTTTCTCCTTCTAGTTTTACTTTGACAGGTGACTTATTTCTGTCTTTTCTATCGTATGTTATGTAGCGTTGCATTTTTTGCTCGTATAGTTTTATTTTTTCGTCCGAGTCCAAATTACCATTATTTATTACCCCATGCACGTCTTCTGATAGTCTGTGCATCGTTGTAACTGTTGGTTTTTCTGGCATGTTTTGACGGTCAGTGAAAGATTGAAAAAAATTAGAATCTGTTACTAGTAGTAAAAACTTCTTGGAATGATTTATAGTTCTTATACGTCTGAAAGAGGAGATGCCAAAGGTAAAAGAGTTGAAGCAAGTGAACCGAGAATAGCTGGTAAAAATACTCCCTTCTGTAATATTTCTTCTCTCTTTTAATAGTGTAGCCTTTTTTGGAGGTCTTCGTAGTGCATGTTTATAGTATTTTACTTTCTTTTTTTATCGCTTTGTTAAAGCAATGTTTTTGTTATATAACAGATTCAATGCACATTCACTCAAAGAGTCAATTAATTCCTAATCTGCTGCTTGAACTATAATTTTCAGACTTTTGGTTTAGCAATAGTAAGATATTGTATATCTTTTAAGCGTTTTTTAAATTCTTTTATTGACATCATTAAAAATGTTCCTTTTCTAACTTTTCAGCAGTCAATCGTTTTTTTAAAAAAAGATAAAAAAAAAAGTGGTTGAAATAAAAAAAACTCATTTACATGGACAAGTCATTGATTCTCGAACAAATCTCTTTAAACGCCTAAAAATTACTCCAATGATATGATTTTATATTCCTGTACTTTCACATTGTTTTAATGTTTTCGTTGGCATCATCAACAAATGTTCCTATTAAAGCTTTTCAGAAATCGTTTCATTTTTCAAAGCTGAAATTTCTTTTATCGACTTTTTGGGAGATATACCCATTTTTTTCTTCAGGGAATATACATTTCCTTAGTCTGCAGTGTTCAGGTGTATTCTGTTTCAAGTCAACTAGTAAATATCCATAAGGTTTGCTAGTGGCATCCATAAAAGCTTCTTGAAACGTCAGTGATTGTTTTGGGTACATCTGCCTTCATATAGTGGTAATTTGAGAAATATTCCTTAGATTCTTGAAAAGAACTAGATACAAGCTTATGGTTAGATGTTCCTTTCCTTTGTTGAAACAATTTTGCACTATGTAAATAATGCTAATATTGCAATGTTGACTTTTCCTTATGAATAAAGTTGTTTTTGTTTCATTGATATCGAACATTAAATCATCTTAAATAATTTAATGTCGTACATTTGGATTTAACTTGTTGATATCTGGAAGTCCACAACGAATTGAACATTTGGTAAAGAACGATAAAGAGGTTGCCATTCCCTATAAGACCATATTATTCTCTGAGGTGGTGGTATGATCATTTTTAGGCGTTGAGGCTTTCAGGTAGCGAAAGGATACTCCACACAACCCCAACATATCCCTCCACAGTCTTCCCTTCACAGTCTTCGCAAAAGTGTGACTTTTGGGGCAGTTACGGTCGTCACGTCATCAAAACATTGCATTCAACAGCGAGATTTTCCCATTGAATGTAATTTTTTGATGACATCACGACCGAAACTGCCCCCAAAATAACCTAGTATTTTTTGTCATACCTCTGCTGGTGGACTGCGTCACTAACTTAGAAGTCAATGTTCTCGTTCTGGCCTGAAAAAAATGGGAGTTTTAATATGGCCTTTATGTTCCGCATACATGTACATTTTTATAGTTTAACATATATTTTGAGAACCAGCATAAGACTATATAAATAAAATTAACAAAATAAGTATTATATAAAAATATATTGATAAAATCTAATAACTATAGACAGAGAAAAACGTCCCACATTTTGGGAATAAGCTCCCTAACAAGGGGTTGGACGCGTGTCAAACATTGTTGTCAGCTATTTAATTACATTGGATACGGATAAGTGTAAAATAGAGTCGACACTGCTTGACACGTGTTCAGATCCAGGATAATAAACCTATTTTCTTATTTAACCTCGTTTTAGATGTTAACTTCAAAATTTCTTGTTCCTCTCTCTATTTTTTTTTAGATTTTATGACGTTAAACGTTAATATCCTCATTCCGTTTAACCCAGAATGACCGTTGCTGTAGTCTAGTTTGAGACAGTAATATCTGGCAGAATGATGGAAAAATTTAATTGCAGTTTTGGTTTGGTAAAATTTTATTTATCTCACTCTATACATGCAGTGTTTGCAATTAATATATGTATTGTAAAAAAAAAGAAAAGAAAAAAAAACAAACAAACAAAAAACAAAACAAAACAAACCCCCCCCAAAAAAAAACAAACAAACAAAAACATGTAATTGCACTTTATCAAGCAGGTAAATGTAACATTATTGTGTAGAATATAATAATCAATTAAATTTCCTATATAACCATCATAGAAAGTCTTTGTCGGGCAGAGCTAAATAAACCATTAGGATCTATTTTAACAGCATTTCTGAATGGTTCTATAGCTATTCTGCGTTCTCCGATCATTTGATTAGCTACTCCTACAATGTTGCACCAAACAGATATGTCTCTCACGCTGTCAATCTCTGATATAGTATGAATTAATTCAGTGAGTGAGTTTATGCATTCTCTGATTGCACCAAGATGATAAAGGCACAGAAAACAAAGAAAATGAGCAAATACTTCTGGTGGTATAGCAAAATGAATTCTGTGTGTGTCTAATTCTAGTTCTTTGGGAATAAGTGATGACTTTTTAATAAAGCCTATTTGTTTCAAAAGCATTAACTGTAACACACGAATTAAGCCTTTTTTCTGAAAAATATTTGAACTAAGCAAACAACGCTGTACGGACGAGAGTTTTGACCTACCATATATTTAGTCTTTCGAGCAATTAGATAAAGAATAAGCTAACAGATGTAAAGCTAGCTTGTATTGTTTCGTTTTGTAGTACAACGAAGCTATATGTAACTAACCTGACACAGTATCGCCATGGAAGACCCTGTAGAAGATACCATTGACATATTTTGTATTTTCTGTACATAACTTTATTTCTGTCATTATTACTAAGCTGTAAGCGTTGTGCGTTGCCCAAATAAAAAGCCGAAAAAAGGAAGCAAGGGTAAAGTTTTGATCCAAAAGATGAGACTACTTTAACAGCTCTGTTATAATTGGAGATATCAAAAGTCGTATCTGAACTGGATAAGACTGACGAACATATTATCTGTTCTAAACTATCAAGAAATGACGGAGACAATGTAGATGGTATATAAGTATTGCTGAAAAAGATCTCAAACTGGGGCGAAAATGAAATACAGCGCCAACCAAAATTATGTAATGTATAAAGTTTATCAAGCAAGATACGTCGATTTTCTGCATCTATCTTATCTTCGAACATGTTGATCTTTGATATGAAGTAATGAGGACATACTGAATATTCAACACAGTATAACAACAGTTTGAAACAGTGCATAAAACAATAAATGAGATTATCAGACTTCGACTCAGCCAAGGGCATTTCTTCTGAAACCCAGAACAAAATATTCTTCAAGAAGTAGGAACACAGAAGATTCTTACATCATATGTCTGTGCTTATAATATCTTTTAGAACTATTTTAAGCAAGGCGTAACAATGGAGTTAAAGAAATGGGTTAAAGAATAAATCAAAATTTTTTCGCCAACCGAAAAAGATATTCGCCATTCAATATCTTCATTTCGAGAACCTTTAACTCCAATGGGCACAAAAAGAATTCCATGAACTGTTATTCTGGAAATAATTTCAGAGCCAGGCTATGATGTTTTTGATCCAGTTATCTGCATGACCTATCCATGAGCTACTGTGAAGACACAAAGCGGTATCATATAATCCGTTTTCGTCTGATAAACATGGCCCCTGGTTGACTTCTGTCAAGATAGCAGATTTTACTTCTAAAACAGACATCTGACGAAATAATAATTTAAAAAAACTGTTTGACAAAAATAAACTACCATCAGCCTGAACACATAAGTTGTAGACGTTGTAAACATTCTCTGGTAATTGTAACCTTACAAATCCAAGTTTTGTATAATCAGTGTTTATCTCGAAGTACACATCAGGCAGATCTAATGTAATATCCGGTTTTTGTTCATATACAGGTAAGCATTTTATCACAAGCATGCAATCAAAATCGCTTCCCTTCATTTCAAGCCCTTCACCAAAACTTCCACTTGCAATTACAATTATTTCCTCGTTGTATATTATATCATCGCTAGCTGTTAATACTTATCCTCCCTGTGTGAAACAAAAGGCAATCGATGAATCAATAAATGTACAAATGCAAAGTCTTTTCCCCGGTTCAAAACATTAAAAAAAAAGACTTCATAAAAATTGAATATATTTCATTCAATTCTAAACATATCCCCCGAATAGAAAGAGAAAAAAAATTACTTTAAATCAAAATGGATATGATAATTTAAATTTTAAAAAATAATTTCGATCTGTCAGTGAATACATTAAATATTTAACTAATGGTAAAATTCAGAGACTTACCATTCATTTTCATAATTCATTTCAATGACATTTTTTTTCTACATGAATGTGATGTGTCCAATTAACAACCTACATCAATTTCCTGCTGAAAATCCGTAAGAAATGGATTTACCGTTGCGTACTTAAAGTCACTTTATTCGGATATTACATATTTCCTATCACAGTTAAAACATACGAAACAAGGAAAATTGTATCTAAATAGAAATAGATGCATTTAAAATGAGATTGATAAAATTTTAATATTGATTTTTACTTTGAAAAACTTAATTTAGTAATGGTATGTTACATCGAGTACAACCATTTCGTGACTTGAGTTTTATTTTCATTCATAATTTTATTTAGATGCTTTATTTGTTCCATATCATATTTTGGTTTATTGTCTTCAAAATGTTTCACAAATAAGAACTGAATAGACATTATTTGTAGAAATGGCAAATTTACTGTAACATCGGTATTCTTATATTTAGATATACATGTATACTCTTGGTAAAAAAATATTGAATATTCTGACTCAAAATTTCAAACTTGGAAGCATTGTACAAAAAAGTGTGTAGATTAAAGTATAATATTTTGCTTTAAATATTGTTTTCTAATGAGAAGTACAAAAGTTTCTGAATCTACGAATCTCTCCGACCACTCCTTCAAGTTAACATTCAAGAGAGACAGGTGAAAAACCTCGCAGTTGTAGTGAACCATTGCTCTCATGTATGCATTTAGATTTCTCGAATGACTTGTGCATTTATTATTCAGAATACATATAGGAAAAATGAAAGGATATGGAGTGAATGTACATGTGACAAAAACGCACACGATACATAGAAAACTCCTGTTTATCAAGGACTGGGCTTTTATTTCTGTCTACATCTTGATGTCGCCTGAAAGTCTTCAACTAGAGGTGAACAATATTCACCCCCTCAAGCGAGATCAAGAAAGGTTTTCTTGACAAAAATTATATCAAGGTCACTCCCTTGCTCCCCACCCGCCACGGAGTGCCAACTTGGGCGATGCTCACACTAGCAGATATGTTTTGGTCTTGTTTGGCCATTTTGATCTTATCATGATCTTGACAGGCTTAACACAATTTTGTTAAGTTAGTGTTAGATTTTATGTTGGTTTTCAAGATAATTGATTTCAAGGACGATCAAGACTTTTTCAGATAATTCAAGATGAAACAAGATTGACTTGTTAATTGCGTTCAGGGACAATTAAGACGAATAAACAAGATCTTGCTCTGATCTTGTTTAATCTGGAAAAACTTAACATGTCTTGTTCGTCCTTGAACGCAGTTATCTTGTTTGATCTTGATAAACTGAACAGGTCTTGATCGTCCTTGAAAGCAATTATCTTGAAATACGACTGAATATCTTACACAGTCTTAACAAAATTGTGTTAAGCTTGTTAAGATCGCAATAAGATCAAAATGGCCAAACGAAATCATATCATATCTGCTAGTGTCAGGGTTATCCAGCTGAAAGCACCAAGGTTACAAGAAGAGAGTAAAAATGTTGAGCAACATCGATCGCAAGTAAAATATGTCATTGAAGCAACAGATGTCGGGAGCGGTCAATAAGAATACAATTCATCTAATTTGTGAACATTTGTTGAAAGACAATATTTATTTTTTTTAATTTACTGCAGTACGAATGGACGGATGAACGGGAAGAAAAACTACTTTAAATTATAAAAAAATAGCCTGCAACTTCATTTGGGCACGGCGTCGGAACTATTATGATTAAAAGACAAAGTGATTGCCATAGCGTGATATACACTTTAGTTCTATCACTCTCTTTTGACATGTTAAATAAATTGTTGTACCAGTCTTAAAAAACGATAACCTTTTTTGGAAAAAATGAGCCATAGAAAAATTTCTTTACATTTTTGTATTCCTATCGAACAACAATGCTGCCATATCACTTTCTTCGCTTGTTCAAGTTGGTTGAGAAACCCCCCCCCCCCTTCCTTGTTTTTGAAGACTTTCACTTGATGAAATATTCATCAAATATTCAAAAATACTATTTCTGCTTTTAACCGGTTACAAATTTGGCTTAGTGTAGCATCTTTCACTTTTAGTTTTAAAATGTAACATGGCAGCATCCAACTTCTTCTATTCATCCATTGTAATAACTGTGCTAAATGGAAACCATTTCTGTTACTTGGCAACGTGACAACAGTTTGTTTAACTTTGATTGACATGCCAACGTTTATATAAGCCACTTGATATTTTGATGAACATGGTCGACTGACGACTCACCCGCGCACCATCAAAATATCACTAGATGCACAAATATCAGTTCAATCTATAACACTTTCTTTGGAAAACCAGAGTTCAGTAAATCCCAATACCTGTTTGGGAGGTGGATCCAAGACTTCGATACAACTTCATTTTTTGTAGTTATCGTACAGGAAAATGTAGAATATGTTGAACATCGAATTCTGAAATAATATACACCACCTAAACGAAACGTAAAATGAAATATTTACAGGATTTTTGATTTAAGAAAATTTATCATTTGTTTTTCTTACAATGTACCATTATCGGAATTTATACGCCTCGTTTTCTAAAGTCCTGGATCCTTAGAAAATCACACTTTTCGGAACCGTAACAGATTAATATAGGAACGCACTGTTATTTATCAATTGCATGCTTGAAAATTTTTTTAAATTGCAAAATTCCACAGAATACTTACACAGATGAAAATTCCTTGCAAGTGTAATGAGTTTTCCTGTATTTGTTTTGATTTCTTTATTGGATTGTGCATTTACTCTAAATAATTTATTCGCATAGTATGCATTCATTTACAATCCGTCAAATTCTTTAGTGTTTCTACAAATACAAAAATATGAAAGGATATGGAGTGAATGTACATGTGACAAAAACGCACACGATACATAGAAAACTCCAGTTTATCAAGGACAGGACTTTTATTATTGTTAACATCTTGATGTCGAATGAGGGTCTTCAACAAGTGGTGAATAATTACACCCCCTGGCGTGCACTTAAGTGGTATTCTTGACAAAAATTTTAAGCAACATCGATCACTGCTAAAATATGTCATTGAGGAGCGGTTAATGAGAAAAAAAGTAAAACCGGGCAATGTCTACCTACAAATATTTGTCATTAAGATGCCCGACGAGAGACAAAAATAAGGACAAAAACACCATCGATAGACAACACATCGAAATAGTTGTAGGCAAACCTTTCATTGTAACTTAGGTTGAAAGGGCAAAAATAGTCGTGTGTACAGATATTTTTAGTAAAAACAATAATTTCGAGTAAGATTCAGGAACTTAACAATCACCTCGTCAAGACAAACGTCGATATTTTTGGAACGGTAGAGACATTTCTTAGGAGTGATGATCGTCCGGCTAAACTGAGCTCAAATTATGTATGGGTTGGTAAATGTCGCAAAAACGGAGCGGCGAAAGGCGGAATTGGCGTGTGTTGAAACCTACTTTTCTAGTTTTAAACGATAATTTACTAGAAAGTCGAGATGATGTACATGAGATGTTTTGGCTATTAACGCGGATAAAAAATGTTAAAACGGCAGCCGGGATTGTTTACTTTCTGAACGACGGAGTTGAAAAAGGAAAAACCGACACATTGATGTTTGAACTTCTCCAAAATACATCGAAATTGACGTTACTCGGCTATGAAATAATATTGCTAGGTGACTTCAATGGCCGTTGTACCAAATAAGGACAAAAACAACATCGATAGACAACATATCGAAATAGTTGTAGGCAAACCTTGCATTGTAACTTAGGTTGAAAGGGCAAAA
The DNA here is from genome assembly GCA_002080025.1 of Modiolus philippinarum. Lineage (NCBI taxonomy): Eukaryota > Metazoa > Mollusca > Bivalvia > Mytilida > Modiolidae > Modiolus > Modiolus philippinarum. Next base: position 216,395 of record MJUU01030683.1, read on the forward strand.
ATAGTCGTGTGTACAGATTATTTTAGTAAAAACAATAATTTCGAGTAAGATTCAGGAACTTAACAATCATCTCGTCAAGACAAACGTCGATATTTTTGGAACGGTAGAGACATTTATCAGGAGTGATGATCGTCCGGCTAAACTGAGCTCAGATTATGTATGGGTTTGTAAATGTCGCAAAAACGGAGCGGCGAAAGGCGGAATTGGCGTGTGCTTGAAACATACTTTTCCAGTTTAAGACGATAATTTACTAGAAAGTCGAAATGATGTACATGAGAGGCTTTGGCTATTAACACGGATAAAAGATGTCAAAACGGCTGTCGGGATTGTTTACTTTCTGAAACGACGGAGTTGAAAAAGAAAAAAAACCGACACATTGATGTTTGAACTTCTCCAAAATACCTCGAAATTGAAGTCACTTGGCTATGAAATAATATTGCTAGGTGACTTCAATGGCCGTTGTACCAAATTATGTGAGTACACGGGTAAAGGCGTGATTTCGCATGAGACTACGTCTTTTAACGGTAAAAGACTCCTTCAATTTATACAGGCGAGCGAACTACATATTGCCAATACATTGAAAACATGTGAATGTCACTACACACGTATAATGAATGATCAAGGGTCAGAAATTGACTATATTTTACTGAGTGATTTTCTGAGTGAAGCCGTGTCTAGAGCTTACATTGATGAGCAAGATATTTATTGCTTGCACAGTGATCACGTAATAGTCTGATTTTTCCAAACTAGATCCGGCTTTCTTTTTACTAGATCGTTTGGAAAGTTCAATATGGGTTTATGGGATAATAACGAAAATACTAACTGGTCTATTTTTCAGGACACGGTTCAAGCCAATCTTCAGAAGGCTGGCAATTTTATCAAAAAGGGAGACGTTAACTATATCTGGAAAACTTGGAAGGAAATAGTTAACGCTTCTGCAACAGAATCAGTTGGTACTAAAAAACCGGTAAAAAACTACAGATCTTTTTGGGATCATGAACTAGACGTCCTTATTAAATCTCGTCGAGATGCAAACCGACTTAAGCGGTTAGACGATAAATCAAGAAATCCAGATGATTCTGTCGGAGAAAGGTTAACTAATATCTATCAGAAAGGTAAGAAACAAGTACAAGAAGCTATACGGAGAAAAGAACATTTGTCAAAAATGCAAAACTTCAATAAGTATTGTTTGCAATCTAAAAATAGCGCGAAAGGCATCTGGTATTTTCTTAAACCGAAAGAGAAAAAGGTTCACCCTTCTCAGTTTATCGATCCTTCCGACAACTCTAGAACTCTTACCGATCGATGAGTGTGACATTAACGCTGCTATTAAAGATCACTTTAGTGAAATTGTCAGGAGTTCTAACGCGGATTAGACTTTTAAATCAGACATTGAGCTTCGCTTGAAAGACATTGAGCTTCGCTTGAAAGACATTGACAACGGTGTAGCACGTGATAACTCTTTTATACCCCTACGTATTGATAGAGAGAAGATATCGATTAATTTGAAAAACTTAAAATTAGGTCAATCGTGTGGTGTAAACGGAATACCGAACGAGTTCCTCAAATTCGGCGGGGACAGTATAATTTCTTCACTTGTTGATATATTCACTGTTATTTAGGATCTGGAAGTCGTCCCAGATTACTGGCATAAGGGTATTATTAGACCTCTGCATAAAGCAGGATTTATTTATAGTCTTGATAATTATAGAGGCACTACCTTGACCTTTAACGTGCTAAAGTAATTTAAGAATCATTAATGATATACTTGGAAGAAAATAACATTCTTGGGGAAGAACAAGGGGCCTTTCGTTGTAATCGAAGACCCGAAGACCATATTTTTTATTACAAGTTTAAGTTCCTTACGTTAAAGTAAAAAACAGAAAACGTATCTAGCTTTCCTGGACTTGACTAAAGCTTTCGACCGGGTTTGGAGAAATGGTCTATTTTTCTTACTTTGGGAAAGCGGTATTCACGGTAAATGTTGGAGACTACTCCGATCGTTATATGAAAACGTTAGTAGCGAGGTGATTCTCGGTGACTATGAAACAGATTTTTTTTTACCAAGAATATGGTCTGAAACAAACGTGTGTACTTTCCCCTACACTGTTCTCTGTACTCATGAATGACTTAGTCCGTATCTTAAGGGAGATCGGTGTTGGGACTACCTTGGCATCCCAAATAATAAACTGTCTGTTGTTTGCGGATGACATTGTTCTGATGGTAGAAATAGAAAATGATCTACAATGCCTCCTAGATTTCACATACAAGTTTGCATGTAAATGGAACCTAGAATTACAACCACAAAAAGTCAAAAGTTTTAGTGGTTGGGAAAAAGGTAGACAAGAGTAAAAGGTGGAGACTCGGTGATAAATTTATTGAGGAGGCTAATGAATATGAATACTTAAGTGTTTTCTTCTCTAGATCCCTAAAACCTACGTACCATATTGAATCCCTTCTTTAGGATAATTTGAACAAAAAATTCAACTATATGACACGTATTCTCGCTGAGCACGGTAGTTTTAATAGATTTAATTTTGGCGATGCATTATGGCTGTCGGTCATTAGGCCATCAATAGCACACGGTTGTGCAATTTGGATGCCAAGTGCAAATTCTAGTTTAAGTATGATTGACAGTTGGCAATACAAGGTTGAAAAGCTAATTATGTGCACCAAGCTTAATGTCCCTAGATGCGCCCTTTTAGCGGAATTCGGATGGGAACCTGTAAATGCCTTCATGGATAGGCAAAGGGTATCATATTTTGAACGTTTTGCTAACCTGCCAGACGAGAGACTATGTACATGTAATTTTTTTTTTTTTAGAACTCAAGTACAATAGATCGACCGACTGTAATTATTTTTCTTATATGGAAAATGTGTTCCATTCTGTTGGTCTTGACCATTATTTTGATGGCAACATCAACAAACAAACTTCGGAGTAAATACATTGAGTTGTATCAATACCGAAATTAACGAGAAGCGAAGTCTCCAACATTAGCATTAACATTATATATTGTGTCAAGTAAAAGGCAGTCTTACTTATGTAACATTGAGACAGAACATGTAACCAGATAGATGACATTTGGCGATTTACATGATAATTGTCCAAAGATTTTGAAAATATCACCGGTAGCTGTACTTTAGAAAATTTCAGTCGTGGAACTGTATATACACAATTTACAACGTCTATCACGGCATGTTGTAAACCGACCTATCTCGGCCGAAGGTAGTTTAGCTCTAACGAGAATGTCTTTCAGGTTCTTGGGACGACGAAAAGATACAAGCGGGGGTTCAGGGAAGAGGGCTTTCTTTTTAGTTGACGCATGGAGAATAGGCATACATGAACCCCCGCTTGTATCAAAAACAAAAACAAAAAAAAAATACAAAATGGGTAGAGGCGGGAAATTTAGGCTTTGGTTCTCTAAGCTTTTATGTTCATGCTAGATTTAAGACCTATTTTATATATATATATATATATATATATATGAATAAAGAAATTGTGTTGAAAATGCTTTGTAGTCTTTACGGAAAATATTTAAATATACAAATCACACAAATAATACATAATTTTATTCTGAAAATCACCAACCAGTTTCACCCTTGCAGGAATATTCATGGTTAAAGTAACCAACGACGTTGCTAACTATAAGGTAACGTCACAAGGTTCCTAACAACAATTACGGTAATCAGCGTCCTTAATATAGAAAAAAGAAGGGAAACGGGGAATGTTGTTTACTATCACGACGTTTTTCGGAAATCAATTTTTTCCTGACTTGAATTGTTCATGCGTTTAACAAAGGTCGGTATTTTTTATATGAATAATTGTTCTTTGTTTTCTCTCTGTTGCTGCGTAGTTTCCATTGAAAACTGATACAATGCGAAGACGAGAGAGTTTGGAGTTAAATTTGTTGCACAATTATCGATGTGTTCGCTTAAAGGGATCATTCTGGTTGCCGGATTTCTAATTTGTTGCCGTTGCAGTTTCATTCGCCTCCTTATCGTAAGACTAGTTTGTCCAATGTAATTTTCATTACAACCCTGACAAGTTATAACGTAAATAACATTCGATGATGCACACGTCATACTGTTTTTGACGTGGAATATTGTTCCGGATTTGAATTTAAAACTTGATCCTTCTATCAAATATATAGTTTCCACAATAAGGTCTGCCACATTTCTGTACGGTATGAGTGTCTGGAGTTTTGTGTAATTTAGCACTGTTAATTAATTTCTTGAGTGACTTTGGCTGTCTTTTACTCTTATAATTTTGATTGTATTCAATACTTTTCGCATTCGATTGTCATTTGACAGTATTGGTATGTTTCTGTGGATTATCTCGTATGCTTCGTTATTTCTGGAGTTGAAGGTAGATACATACGGAATCACATTTTTCTCTGTTTTGGTTCGTATTCTCCTCAGTTCCGCAATATCTATTGCTTTTTCCTTCTGTATTCCATTCATGATTAATTTTTTGGGATAGTTTCGTCTTGTCAAGAATAAAATAAGTTCCTCTAATCGTTGATCACGGGTTCTTGCATCTGTTACTATTGTACATATCATTCTTGTTAGATTATTAGGAATATTAAATGGTGTATGTTTTGGGTGACAAGAGTTAAATAAAAGATATTGTTTGGAATCGGTGGGTTTATAATAAATATCAGTGTCTATTTTATCTCCATTTTTAATGACCATGATGTCTAGGAATGGTAATTTCTCTGTACTATATTCCATTGTAAATTGTATACTTTGGTTCAATCTATTTAATAGTAGTTTAAATTGGTTCAGATCATCTAGATCTCTATTCCATAGAATAAAACAATCATCGAGATATCGTTTCCAGTATGCTTTAATATAGTTCATAAATTGTAGACCAAATTCATTAGCTGACTCCTGATATAATTCTAATTCTAAAAACCCCACTACTAAATTGGCATAAGTCGGGGCGACTTTTTTCCCCATTGCTGTACCCGATATCTGTCGATAATGTTTGTCACTGATCACAAAATAGTTGTTCTCCAGAATAAACTTGATTCCTTCAATTATAAGATCCTTATTTATGCGTTCTGGTAAATCCTGCTGGTAAGTTTCTATCCAGTAGGTTAATTTTTTTTGTTTACAATTGACTTTGGGAATCTTGGTAGGAAGAATAGACCAATGGAGGGCACAATTTTTATATATTATAAAGCAATAGCCTGCAAGCTCGCCAGGTTACGGCTACAGAACTATAAGTTATGATTGATTGATTGATTAAATATTGTTTAACGTCTACTCAGCAATATTTCAGCTATATCAAGACGAGAACAAGTTTGTTAATAAATAATCACTTTGGGGTATGGAAAGGGCCATGGGACGGGAAATTCTGACTGCCACTTGAAAAGTAGGGTGAAATCGTCAAGGGCGGGGAATTTAGCCTTGTAGCCGATCACCTACGGACCACCCCAAAAAGAGCTTGCTACAAGGGTTCTTTAACGTGCAGGAAGCGTGGCATTTCTTCCAACACGTGGACCTGAGTTTACATCCCATCCGAAAGATGGGTTGTGTATTTATTAATCCCGCACAACCACGGAATGGGTCCTATTTCTATATCCTGGGACCCTTGGAGTCTGCCCCCGTTTAGGAGGGGTCACACCCCGCAAGCCGGAGATACTAGGTCCTATTTCTATATCCCGGGGTTCCCTCTGGGTCCTCTGTTTGGAAGACTCATACTCCAAGCTCAGAGGATGCTGCGGTCCTACTCATAAGCCGGGACCGCGCACGGCGGCTATAAGTTATGGAAACAGACCGATTACAATAGAGGCCAAAATGAACCAACCTTAGCTTTATAAAGTTGAGTTTCAAATCGACAGTATATTTGTCCAGTTCGGGGACTTGTTTAAATTTTTGAGTTTCTGATTGACAATATATTTGTCCTGTTTGGAGCACTTGTTTTTCAACAGACTATCGGAATTCTAATGGGCAATAACTGTGCACCTCTTTAGGTCCATCTATTTCTCCACTCATATGAGGCTGAATTTATCGAAGATTTTTCTTTTCAAAATAAAAATAAATAAACAGATGCGCCAAGTCGCATGATATGCCCGTCGTCACCCCTTCAAAACTTTAAGTGATTTAGGTAAAGGATTCTCAATTTAGAATCACATATAACTGCCTAATTGAGCATGATATCCCTCTAACATATCAATCTGCAAAGTTTAAAGTGAGCTGATCAAAGTACTTAATTACATGTTAGAGTGTGACATGTAAAAAAATGTCCTAAATTTGACAAATAAAGTCCTATAACTCTTTCAAGAAAAATCAAAATTTGGCAAAAAAGTACACAGATTGTGAGGCCATGAATTGGCCAAAGGATTGTCAAGTTAGAGGGCGACATGTAAAAATTGGCTTAAAATTGATGAATTAAGTCCCATAACTCTTGCAAGAAAAATCAAAATTTCACGAAAAAGTATACAGATCGTGCGGTCATCATATCCAATACCTCTACAAAGTTTGAAGTGAATTGGCAAAAGGATTGTTTAGTTAGAGCGCGACATGTAAAAAATTGCCTAAAAATTGACGAATAAAGTCCCATAACTCTTGTAAGAAAACTCGAAATTTCACAAAAAAGTATACAGATCCTGAGGCTGTCATACCAAATACCTCAACAAAGTTTGAAGTGAATTGGCCATAGGGTTGTCAAGTTAGAGCGCGACATGTCAAAAATTGCCTTAAAATTACCGGTGCACCTGCTCTCATCATGGCTTTTTATTGGGTCCGTGTTGTTCATTTTTGTAAATGTGTGAGTCTTCAATTTTCTTTTTCTTTTCTGTGCCGTCTCGTGCTATGTCTTTTTTATTTGTTTTTCTGATGTTGCTATTGTCCTTGGATTGCTCGATTAATGCGCATATGCAGACGCCAAATTAACAGTAACGTTGGTTTTTTTGTTATTTATTACCACTTGGACGATGCCACTGCCGATGGACTGTTAAAACCAGAGTGTATTCGCCAACCAAAAGTAGCCAGTACTTCGGTGGTGGCCAGCAAACTTATTTAATTTTGAAACTTGCAATATCTAAATTTACAAAATTTTGTATAAAATTGAGGAGTAACTATTTCATGCATAGCTCTGTCCTTAGTTGCATTTAGGCTTTTCTATTGAGATCCTTTGGTTATTTGTGCTCTCTCAGTTTTTACCCGTATTTCGGTTTGTGGACTTCCAAATGTTTTGAATTGACCTGCACTGAAGAGACAAAAGTTGTCGAAATGCGCATATGCAGAAACCATATTAACAGTTACTTCGATATTTTTTATTTAAGACTGATGGTTCGGTTCTTAAATAGTCACTATAGTCTTTAAAAACAGTTATTTGACATCACATTTTTCGGACGGAGGGGGGGGAGGGAGGTAGAGGTCTTTAAAGCACGCAAAAGGGGAGTTATTCTTCTTTCAGCATTTTCCCCGACGAACCGTTGAAAATGTTTCTATAACTTACCTGGCTAATAATGCTGTCATATCACTTTCTTCCTTAGTTCATGTTAAGTGAGGCCTCCCATGTTGTAAAGACTTTTAAATATTCAAATATTCTATTTTCTATTTTTTTGCTGGTGACTTTGGATTAATGTAGCATCTTTTAAATTTGGGATCTAAAATATTTATCCTGCAACCTCACACCAATCAGCCAATGTAATAACTGCGCTAACTGGAAACTTGACCATGTGACAACAATTAGTTTAAATCTGAATGGCATGTCCACTTTGGTAAAAACCATAAATTGAACTAATATTTGTTCCATCAGGTGATATTTTTATGGAAAGGATCGTCTGAGGACTCGCAAACCATCAAAATATCACGAGATGGAACAAAATTAATATCAGTTCAATATATAAAACACGATTCGTTTATATTTTTATTTTATTCTGTGGGGAATCCCATATCCGAATGATTTTTTTATGACGCTATTGTTATGTAATAAAAGAGATAACATGAAACATCTACAGTGGATAAAAATAAAAGCTACATGCTATAATAAACCAGGCAACTACAACGAAAATAACACAAGTAAGACTAGAGACAAACGTAAACAACGATATGAACTCAAGTCAGCCTGACTTGGTGTAGACATTTGCAAAAGCCAGCGATAGGGTTAAACCGGTTTATAGGTACCCAAACCTCCCCTTTATCTGTCCCGTTATGTCTGGTGTAAATGCGATTTTGTCGTAGTCGAGACACGAGTTGTCGAAATGTTCATCTGCAGAACAAAATTTTACTGAATATTTCTGATTATTTTTATTGCATTTTTAATTTAAATCTATAAATTGTTTTGAATGCAGTTAAAAAACTTTAAAGAATCTATTTTTTTTCACAAAGTATTTAAACACATTTTTATACGGACCACATCCAATAACAATTACACCGAAGTATGAGTGAAGCAATATGATACTGGCCTGTATTTTGATATATACATGCATAACTTTGTATTTAAAATTAGATGAACCTGTAAAAGAATACAGGGTAAAAATATGTATTTAATTCTCTTTGATACAGGCCTTTGTAAGTAACTGCATTACATATTGGAAGATACATTTAAACTGTAAAAGCAGATATAATGGGTATATCGTAAGTATAATGTATTAGAAAAATAAGTCATATTTATCTGTAAGAAACCTGTTTAAGCTTGATCGAGAAGTACTAAAATCAACTTTGAAATAAAAAAAAAACCCGTTTTTTGTATGAAAAAAACGTTCGTGTAGTGATCATTCAAGACTTGTGCTTGTAAAAAAAAACTAAGCGATTGTCGACATCTAGCAATAAATTCCACTCAAACCGGTGCTGGTTTAATGTAGCTTCCGTAGAACAAGACAAAAGAATTAACTTCAAATACGTATTATTTCAGATTTTACAATCCAACGGAATTTACACACGTCTGCTCCTTCCCGCACCACATGTGAAGAGAGGGCGAGAGAGTCAAGAACAGAAAGCGACTGGAACCCCTCTGCACTACCGGATAATTTCAATTTTTTACCCGTTACTTCGTCAGCCTAAATTTTAGAATTTACTCCCCCCCCCACAAATAATTTCGGAGTGGCTGACAAAGGCAATGGAAACGGAGAAAAAATTATATTCACACAATGCAAAAATGTTTCGAAATAAGAACATATAATACAACAAATCCACTTTCCAATTATTGGACCATCTACTCCATTTTGTGAGAAATATAGTGATATGAATTTTAGTTGAAATAAGTCTCGAAGTAAATGAATCGTAGTTCATATATTATTTAAGTTTGAATATTTCCAACAGAGATACGAAACTCTTGCATGTCAAATACATGTATTATCAGCCTTTGTGTTGATCCCTTGCATTCATGGATCTGGTAATCACATTCACTCACCCAATCTTACAGAAAGAATAACGATATCCTGTAAGACATATCACGGGTTTTCATTTCAGTATGATCACACTTTTTCACCAACTGTACATTATCATAGCAAATAACAAACAGGTGTTGTGCAGGACGGAAAAGGATCAAAATCACATATTGAACAATAACGTGAATATTTATGCAAAAGTTAACGTGTTTGGTATGTGAATTGAATATTCATTTCCTTCCAATAAAAAGCAATTAAACAATGTTTGGCAATGCAATAATTACCAAGGCATAACTTAGAGTCAAAATTAAAGAACACAATTAAAAACTGAATTGATAAAACTTCTGTACTTTTAGGCATTTTCATCAAAGGACAAGGTAGGATAAGGGCCATAATCTCAAATAACTCAATATTGACTTATTTTTAACGAATCATAATCTACGACATACAACAATGATTACAAAATATTTGATGAGATTTTGATTCGGTCTATTTTTGGTTGCCTAGCGACCGAAAATTAATGTTATCCAACGGAATCAAGTTTCAACACCCGTGATTCACAAATTATGTGGAATATCGCTGCAATCTATGTCCAGCTCATATAACAATTAACCTACAAGACGATAATATATATATCAACAAATATTTTTTCATTGAGTTTCTGGTACATAATTCACCTTAGCAACGCTAATTTGTCCTTGGCAACGACTAAAATGTCACATTTTTCAGCAACTTATTGATTTTTTTCTCAGAAATCAAACAATATAACCTGATATAAATTGGGGTTTTTTTATTCAAAATATGATATCAAAGGGTTGTAAAAATCAGTTTCAAATTCTTCTCTGCTAGAGTCTCCTTACTTTTACAGAATAAAGACGAAATGATGTTTTTTATGTGGTCATAATATCATGTTTCTGCTATGAAGCTATCTTAAAACCAGACAAATGTTTGTTTTTTTTGTTTTGTTTTTTGTTTTTTGTTTTTGTTTTTTGTTTTTTTTTTTTTTTTGGGGGGGGGGTGGTAAATCCGGGTTTTTGTCAATTTACGTCTTAACAATTTCGCATTTCGCACCTCCATAGACTCCACGATTTGATTCCTTACTGCAAATCCTGCCGGATCGCATCAAGCAACAAAAATGGAAAAGAAAAGAAATGGGGTAAATGTCAAAGAGACAACATCCCGTCTGCATATTAAAACTACCCAAAACAAAACACCTAATGTATGTTCCTTAGCAATGTTTTTGTTATGCTCTAAGTTTTCAAAATGGAGTTAGAATCACTCGACTATTTTTACACTCGTGTTATCTAAGATTCTATAGCAATCGAGACAACTGCCTAGCAATCCATAATATTTAATAAGAGCTTGTTTTATTTTTCATAAACACATATAACACATATTTGTTATCAGATTCTGCAGTTTTTTGAATAATATAGTTTAACAACATGTATACGAATTAAGTCGCACTTGGTCACCTGTGTATGCTTTAAATATCTTCAACAAGAAACGTATTAACATTGACTCTGCTTTGAGGTAGTTGGAGCTAATAAAAAAAATCATACAGATTTTTTTAAAGATATTTTGTAGTTCCTAGCCTATTTGTTCAAAAAATGAAATAAAAATGATATGTCACCGATCATCTTTTCCTGTAATCAGGCTTTGAAAATAAGGCCAAATTAGTATTTTTCAGCAATATTTACAAAGAATATATAGGGAACTATGAGAACATGCTTATTGTTTAGCTTTCATATGAAATAAACATCAGATAGATTTTTTTGACATTTCAGAGGTATACATTTAAGCTTTAAGTTGAGCTTATAAAATCTATATATCACCATTTCATTAAAAGAAATATTTTATATAGTTTACGAAACAGACAATATTTATGGTAAAAGGGGGCTCATTGGCGGGAAAGTGTATATCAATCTATTATGATGTCGCAATGAAAAGGCCAAATAAGGAATATTCCGGCTTGAAAATCCAGTCAATTCCGCACCTGACTTGTGTTTCACAAATGCGCCAATCGAATGCGCCGTGTATTAGTGTCGATCTACCTGTAACACAAACAAAACTAAATATTGCCGACTTACTAGAGCATTCCTTAGTACTCATTCGAGTATATAACCTCATTAATATATAATGAGTTTTAAAACTCGTACAACTATTATTTTAAGTCATATTTGATTATACTCAAATTACTCAAATCTCACAAAAAGTACAACAAATATTAACACTCATTAAGAAGAACTCAAGTCATGCATAGTGCATGTATTATATCACAACAGGTTCCAAAGAGCCTGTTTCGCTAACTCAGACCATGACTTGCATAGATAATGTGTAAAAGAATCGTTACTTTAACTACATTTACGTAATTTTTATGTAGATAAGTTAGATGTACTGAAATTTGGTATCAAATTGAAGCTTATGTGACATACTTTACAATGAACACAAGTTTGGGCACATTACGCTATTTTTATTATCTGGGGATGCAAAAATATACCCCTCCCGCTGCCAAAAATAGCGAAAATGACGATTTTTAAGCTTTCAATTCCTTTCAGATAAATAAATCTCATCATTTGATCTAGTTTTATGCCTCAGTTATCAGTGTGATACATATTCAAAAACAAGACCAATGAATTCCTTAAAAATATGATTTTCGGTACAAAATTCTTTTAAAATGGAAATTTTCGGAATTTTAGATATTTTCACAATTTCGTCTTTCTTACTTCTAGATCGTATAAATTTGAATATATATCTAATAATTGCCAATGCAATAATAATTTATGATATGTAAGGAACAAATTTCGTGAAAGTCAGACTTATTGTGGGATCAGAAATGCTAAAATGATCACCCCTCCCTTTTAAAATTATGAGAAAATTAAAAATATTCAGGCTCTAAATGATAAAAAAAAATAATGTCTTATGCATATAATTGTGCGTATTTCACTCCAGCTGACATGCAGAAGCCCATTTAAGTAGATTCAAACTTTTTAAGGGGAATTTTTTGGCCCTTCTGTTCGAAATCTTATGAAAAATAGGAATTTTCAGTTTTTCAGAATTATTGCTAATTTGACTTAGAGATGCAAAAACTTCACGCATTTGGTATCTAACGTAAAAAAAATATTGATAAAATAGTGTTTCGCTATATCTAAGCTATTAATAAGAATGCTTTTGAACATTTTAGACACACTCTAATAGATTGCAAACATATTACCCCCCCCCCCCCTAAAAAAATGTCAACACAATTTATATCATTTTATTCAGCTGAACATTGAATAAAGGTATAATAATATAACATTTCAAGCACAAAAATGCACAGAGAATCCCTTATATAACAAATAAGATCATGCGCGTGGTTTATGGGCAGTTATACAACAATTAAACTTTGAATTTTGTAACATTCTGAAATGATGAAAATTCCCATTTTTCACGAAAATCGCCCAAAATATTCAATTTTCATATTTCATATTTTCTGCGTTATAACTGCATATAACGATATAGCAAATGCATTTTTTAAAAGAAAGTAAAAATATTAGTATGTTGTGTTCATATATATGTACAGACTGACATTTTTTGGCATTTTTAGCATCATGTTTGGGGGTAGGGGTAAAATTGTCGGTATTTAGAGTTACATTAAACACCCCTGGTTTTTCTACACATTGTTTTAAGATAACTTATATATCCCCAAGAACAATGAATTGGCATACCTGCAGATAAATCCTCCAGATTTGCAACATATAACTATTTAAAAGTGAATTTTAGACAAATCTGAAAATTCCCATTTTTCATGAATTCTGTACAAAATTGAGTTTAAGCCTACAAGTTGGACTTAAAATGACAAATTTTGATAAAAATTATGCAACATTATTATATGCAATGCAGATTTTTTTCGTTTTTGGTTATTTTGATGTGAATATAGTAAAAAAAAAATAACTATTATAGGGAAAATTTGTTTGAGTAGGGGTAATTTTTTCCGTATTTAGAGTCACATTAAACAGTCCTTGTTTTTCTAAACAGTGTTTTACGACAACTAACGTATCGCTTAGAACAATTAAATGGCATATTTGCAGATGAATCCTCCAGATTTGACATATATTAAGACTTACCAATGTACTTTGGAGAAAACTGAAATGTTGAAAACTCCCATTTTCCATCAGTTTGGCCCAAATATTTAGTTTAAGTCAACAAATGACTGTTAAAATACCAGATCATGATGTAATTCACGCAACATTGTCATATATAACACACATTTTGCATGTTCTGGTTATTTTTATGCGAACATAGACAAAAATTGACAATTTTAGGGAAAATTTGTTCGGGTATGGGTAAAATTCATTGTATTCAAAGTCACATTAAACACCCCTTGATATTCTAAACACTGTTTTAAGACAACTCATGTATTGCTTGGAACAATTAATTGGCATATCTGCAGATATATCATCCAGATTTGCTATATATAACGGGTTAACAGTGAACTTTGGACAAATCTGAAATGTTGAAAATTCACATTTTCCATCAATTTCAGGCAAAAGATTGAGTTTAAGTCAACTAATGGCTGTTAAAATACAAAATCATGGTATAATTTATGAAACATTGTCCTTTACAACACACATTATGCGTGTTTGAGTTAATTTGTTGTGAACATAGACAAAAAATTGACAATTTTTAAAGAAAATTTGTTGGGGTAGGGGTAAATTTCCGGTATTTTGAGTCACATCAAGCACTTTTTGTTTTTCTTAACAATGTTTTCAGACATCTAATGCATCGCTTAGGACAATCAATTGGCATACCTGCAGATATATCCTCCATACTTGGCATATATAAAGATTTAACAGTGAAATTTGGACAAATCTGAAATGTTGAAAATTCACATTTTTCATCAATTTCAGGCAAAATATTGAGTTTAAGTCAACTAATGGCTGTTAAAATACGAAATCATGGTATAATTTATAAAACATTGTCATATACACACACATTTTGCGTGTTTGAGTTAATTTGTATCGAACATAGAAAAAAATGACAATTTTAAGGAAACTTTGTTGGGGTAGGGGTAAGATTTTCGGTATTTTGAGTCTCATCAAACACTTCTTCTTTTTTTAACATTGTTTTCAGACATCTAATGTATCGCTTAGAATAATTAATTGGCACATCTGCAGATATATCCTCCAGATTTGGCATATATAACGATTTAACAGTGAAATTTGGCCAAATCTGAAATGTTGAAAATTCCCATTTTTTCATCAATTTCAGGCAAAATATTGAGCTTAAGTCAGCAAATGGCTGTTAAAATACGCAATCATGGTATAATTGATGAAACATTGTCATGTACAACACACATTTTGAGTGTTCTGGTTATTTTTATGCGAACATAGACAAAAAATTGACAATTTTACAGTAAATTTGTTGGGGTACGGGTAAGTTTTATTGATGTATGATGTTTATATCACATAAGAATGGCCATTATTGGTAATAGTTGTAAAGCAAATATAATAAGCTTTCATTTGATACCTATTTTGAATGATATTTGTTTACTAAAAAGTAATATTGGGCAAAAGAATGACAAAACGTAATCAAAATCGGAAATATTCAAAGATCTATTTATTTGGTCTATTTGAAAATAAAACTTTGGTCATTAAAAATATGTTAATACTATGTTAGTTATTCAAGAAAATAGATTGAAAAACTAAAAACAGTTTTCAGAATCGGGAATCGAGATGTACTTCGAGTTCTTTAGACCATCAAACTTACGCAATTTCAATGGAAATATTTAAATTTTCCTCAAAATTTCATAGGGGTACGGGTACGTTTAACGGCTATGGAACGTATTGGTCATAGAAATTGTAAACATTTGGGTTCTTTGTAAAGATCATACAATAAGCAATCATTTGATATATCGTTTTTATAACTGGGAAGCAATTGGTCAACATTTTGAAGCAACTGAATGAAAAACTTGAACGAAAAACGAAATTTTCCAAAATTTTGGTAGGTGGGGCTAAAAATGGGCCCTGTTCCACAAGTGCGTGCAGGTTATGCTCGCGTTAACATGTTTTATTTTAAAGAAGGAATGTATGCGGACTTAAAAATGGTTGTGGTTTGGAAGTGGGGGGGGGGGGGTGTTCACGGGCGGTTATTCCAGCCCATGGACTATTTGCTTTTCTAGAAACAAATATCTTACAACGTCTTTTGCAGATTGCTGGCTTTGTCCAAAAGATGGATTCTAGCATATCTTTTTTCGTCGGGATTCTTCATTTTCCTTGCAATGAGAGTAAATATTAGTTTGGCCATCATTTGCATGGTGAAGGAACCAATAAATAATATAAGTCTTCAAGATTTTTCAGAATCAAATACTAGCACAGGAAATTCGTGTGATTATTTTGGAGTAGAGGCAAAAGAAAGCAACCAAGTAAGTGCTTATGGTTACAATGTAACGAGAATATTATTGATGGGAATTTCAAAGTCCTTACACATACACTTAACAATTAATAGATATGGAGCAAATGTAAATGAGACGAAGTCTCTACAAATACATGAGAATACTAAACAAACGAATAACGCTTTTATTGTTGTTCTTCATCTTGAAGTCACCACGAGGCCTTCAACTATGAATTGTAATAATGTTTCTTACGAGTCCTACGAAAAATATTTACATGATTTTTTCTAGTTATCAAATACGCGAATCCTGAAATATTCAAGTTATTTTCTAGTGATATATTCTTGAACTTTTGCACGAGATGGCCACATAAATAAGGAATACCTACCATTACGCACAAAAACTAGTGTTTCCGTGCGAAATATATACAGTACTGCAATTTCCATTCTCTATCGGAAATATGAGTTGAAGTGAAAAATTAAAATGCGTTTTCAAAGCAGATTTTCTGTAATTATAAGCCAGTATTATAGAAATTGACGAAGGAGGAACTCGCAAAAGGATATTTAAAGTTCAGCTAATCAGATATGGAAACCGCAATTCGAAAGCTAAGGGACCGGTCAAAATTTATAAAGGCATGGGAACGGTGCTAAACAAAAATGTTTGATAAAAAAAGTTTCGATCTAATGGTAACAGAAAGTAAGAATAAGCGAAGTCCCGTTCTGTTGTATTACAAAAAAGTTGATGTCCCATGTATGTTATAAAAATATTACTTTAAATGAGAGATTCCATTTTTATGATTCGTGGAGAGATATACCAAAAATGTTGTAATTGTTATGACAAAAGAATTAGAATGGAATTGACAATATATGGGAAATTATTAACAAAAATTTGTCTTTGATGGTATGAAAAGCAAAATAAATAATGTGACAAAAATTATAAATATTGTATTCAAAAGAATTATATATAATAATTGAAAGTTACCAAACTGTTGATTATCCAAAAATCTTGAGTAATGAAGATAAAATAAGAAATTATATGTGTAACTTTTTATCTGATTTGGTCTTTTGTGGTGTGAAAAGTAAATGAAATTTTAAAGTAAATAAAACAATTAAGATTTTGTTGTAAAAAGGTGTAATTTTGAAGTTTAACCAATCTTTATAGTTGGTTATTCCGTACCGATAATGTCTAAATCCATACCCTAGAGAAATGCACAAAATTGTAAATATAATGCAAATAAAATAGAAATAAATTGGAAGTTTTTTATTTAACTTGGTCTTTTACTGTGTGAAAAGTAAATAAAATGTATAAAGTGGGTATAACAATTAAGATTTTCTTCAATAGGTTAAAGTTTTTAAGAATTGCTAACTTTTATAGTTGGTTATCCCATTCCGACAATTTCTAAATCCATATACAGAATGTTTTTCTGCTCATAAATAAAAGAAGAGAAATTTTGGGATTTCCTGGCATTTACTGGGAATTCTTCTAAATAATATGATGTGAAGTCCTTGGAAAAATATTTTACTTAAATTTCCAGGGAAATCCCTGGATTTCTCTAGGAAATTTATAGAGAATTTTCAGGAAATGCAAGGACTTTCATTTCCATTGAAAAAAAATCAAGAATTGCAAGGACTTTAACTTTTTCAAAGTTAATAGTCTTTTTCGTAATGTAGTGTGTTCAAGAAATGCCAGAGTTGTCAGAAAAGTGAAGAATTGCAAAAACTTTAACAATATCATTTATTTTCTCCTGAAATCTTTATCATGTGGACTCTTGTAAGTCGTAAATGATTTCAAGCATGTTCAACTTGAATAAGAGTAAATTCAAATTCTGACCTCTGATTGTTTTTGATAAAAACACTGCAAGAGAAGTTAAATGAAGAGCTAAATCACCAAAAGCTATGATTGGATTTTAAAGTCATTGTGATAAATGGATGTGTAAATTAATCAAAGATTGCACATAAGACATAGTTTTAAATCATGCATGCATGCCCCAAATTCAAATTACTTGACCTTTTTCATCATCATGTTTTCTAATTTTCTCACATTTTTCTCATGATGACTACATGTTAATATACAATTTTCAGCAGCTTAATTAATTGATGAAAGATATATATTTGAGCTCTTCAATTATAAAGGTGTGAATTATTAAATGTCTGTAGTAATATATTTTGAAGGACATCTAAAAATATATATGTTGTGCAATTGCCACAAATTTACTATGGAACAACATAAAATGGTATAGTTGCCCACGATTAAAAAAGAAAAAAAAATAAAAACACAAAAATATAAAAATTAAAAACACATAAAAATGACAAAAATGGAAAAAGGGAAGACTGTCCAACGTTTCGGCCGTATGGCCTTCGACTAGGGGACTACCCTGCTGAAATACGGAGAAGAAGATGGAAATGACTAGAGAAGGCAGGCCAAATGGCGTGTCACAGATATTACCTATAAAACTCGTGCAAAATCTTAAATTTAATCAAAAGCGAGAAATAAATAATTAGTTTTCTGTACTATGCTAATATTAAATTTCAATACATAAATATTTTTATAAAATAGACTGCTTTTCAATATTCATGCCAAAGGGTCGAGCAGTTCCAAGGAAATGGATGGTCTTTTGTTCAGGGAACTGTCGTTGGTTCTTACCTGCACTAGTTTGTAGAATGACAGTTGCATGCATGTCCAGTATGCTGTGGTTAGCTCGAAGAAAATGTTCACCTACTGGGCAATCCTTTCCATTTTTGACTCTTTGTATATGTTCGACAAAGCGATCACCCAATATACAGCAAGTCTCACCAACATAGATCATCTTATAGCGTTTACAGCCCACAGCAGACACTACATTTTCAGAAGTACACGTGAAACCATTTTTTCGTTTGAAAACGTTAGCCGGCCTTACTACTTCATCAGTTTCCCAAGTAAAAGGACAAGTCAACCAGCGAAATCGCTTACACTGTCTAGTGCCTTTATATATACAGGGAGTTTGAGGAGTAACACTCTTGAAATAACTAGTTACAAGGTGTTGTGTTAGACTCTTCCCTTTTCTGAAGGCTGCAATAGGAGGCGAATCCTGGAAAACTGCCGACATATGTTCGTCCACGAGAACTATAGATTTTAAGTTCCGTATCAATTTGATTTTGATAGCTTCGTTGTGACGGTGGTATGTCAGGACCAACGAAACCCTGTCGTCGGTATTTCTCACCCTCTTCTCCATAGCCTCGGATTTGGTCACTCGGGAAACTGAATTCATAGCTTGAGCCAAAACTTTGCTAGGGTAGCCTCTCTTAACAAAAAGAATTTCATTCTGTTACATTGAGTCCTGAAGTTCTGCTCGTCACTCCAGATACGACGAAGTCGCAAGAATTGTGACTTTGGAATGAAATACTTGTATGACTCTGGGTGACAAGACCAATAATTTAAATAACAGTGGACGTCTGTCGGTTTATAAGACACTCAGGCGAAAATTTGCCCATCCTTTATGGTACAATTAATGTCGAGGAAAGAGAGACAAACATTGGTAACATTAACATGTATTTGATGGCCGGATGGTACGAAGAAACATAGTCAATGAAAGAGTTAAGGTCATCTACACTGTCAGAGGACACCCAAAAAACATCATCAATGTATCTTTAATAAAGTTCGGGGATAAGACATATATATTCGGAAACCGCGAGGTAGCCAACAAATAAACAGGCAAAGCTTGGACCTTTTTTGGTTCCCATCGCAACATGCACCACCGGACTGATTATAATATTCCCCATCAAATTGAAAAGTGTTGAGGGTCAAGACAAGTTCAGCAAGACTAAGCATAATGTCTGTTTTTTTACATAAGAATTGGGTCTTCTGTCTAAAAAGTGTCTTAAAGCTACCATAGCATTTCTGTTGGGGATGCTAGTGTAGAGGGCAGTGACATCCATGGTAAATAGTTTGATATCAACATTTTCTGGCCAAAAAACTCAAAAATATTGAGAAAATGTGTAGTGTCCTTAATGAATGTGGGTAGATTCTCCACAATTGGAATAAATACATCATGGAGGAAACTAGAAATGTATTTGGTAGGACAGCTACAAGCTGATACTATAGGTTCCCCAATATATGTATTTTTAGGAGCATATAGAAACGTGACGTTATCTTGTAAATCCTGCTTCTCTATGGATGTCTTAATGAAATTTGTAACAATTTTTAGATTGTCATTCGTGTTGTTAGATTTTAGTTTTTTGTAAAAATGATAAACCAAAGTCTAAAATCCCCTTCAGCCCATAACACCGAGAATCCAAGGCGACTACGGTACCTCCTTTGTCTGCATCTCTGATAACTATATCCGTGCGTGCTTTTAGGTGCCAAGGAGAGGTCTGTTCATCTGAGGTCAGGTTATGCCTCTTTAGGGGTTTGGATTTTAGATTGTCAATTTGACTGATACACGACCTAAAGTAATCCTGTAACACCGGAAACCAAGATGTGAAATCCGATTTATTACGATTGAATTTAGAAAATGAAATTGAGTTATCAACTGGTTGTTCCAAATCCTTGCCAAAAAAGAAAGATTTGAGCAGAAGACGCCAAAAGAAATGTTGAAAATCCGTTTCATTTTGAAATGAATCCGGATAAGGGCTGATCGGAACAAAATTGAGACCTTTTGACAGAAGACTTTTTTTTTCAGAGTCACTTAGGCTTGCTGAGTCTGGTACACAGTGAACGATTTCTTCTGCATCATCTCCATTAGAGTAACAAATGTTGCTACTGGAAGAATCAGTAGTTGTATCGGGAATAAGCTGCTTTATTTTGTGCTGTTTGCCAGAAAGAAGATATTCGAACAGGTCCTTGTTCAGAATACGGATCTGTTCGACTATATCCGTGCGTGCTTTTAGGTGCCAAGGAGAGGTCTGTTCATCTGAGGTCAGGTTATGCCTCTTTAGGGGTTTGGATTTTAGATTGTCAATTTGACTGATACACGACCTAAAGTAATCCTGTAACACCGGAAACCAAGATGTGAAATCCGATTTATTACGATTGAATTTAGAAAATGAAATTGAGTTATCAACTGGTTGTTCCAAATCCTTGCCAAAAAAGAAAGATTTGAGCAGAAGACGCCACAAGAAATGTTCAAAATCCGTTTCATTTTGAAATGAATCCGGATAAGGGCTGATCGGAACAAAATTGAGACCTTTTGACAGAAGACTTTTTTTTTCAGAGTCACTTAGGCTTGCTGAGTCTGGTACACAGTGAACGATTTCTTCTGCATCATCTCCATTAGAGTGACAAATGTTGCTACTGGAAGAATCAGTAGTTGTATCGGGAAAAAGCTGCTTCATTTTGTGCTGTTTGCCAGAAAGAAGAAATTCGAACAGGTCCTTGTTCAGAATACGGATCTGTTCGACTATGTCCGTGGCGACTATTTTGTGGCACACAGAATACAGCTTATTTTTGTCGAGAACCTTGCCATGACGCAAGCGTTCAGGCTTGATGTTAACTGTTTGCATGGTTAGACGCATGACCGACAAAGAGAAATTTGAAGAAATTTGGTGGAATTTGGCTAGAAAATCTCGTTTATGATAGATTTCGTGAATGGGGTTGAGGATGTTTTAAACTCCTTGGGTGCAACACGGGATGAAAGATAGGTTCTCAAGAAATTTAGGTGACTGTGACATTTAGTAAGACAAACTGTGGTCTTAAACAGGTCTATCGCGGTTCTCTGAAGGACAGTTAATTACAGATAATCTCAGAAGCCTTGTAATATTTCTAGTACCACAATAAAAAGTAATTCTTCATAAATGTTTATAAAGTGAGTTTATAGAAGAATAACTACACATATGTGTGTTTCAGACGTGGAAGAAAATACACAATGTGTGAATGTCCTGTGTGGGTCATTGATTTTTTCATCATGTCTTTGTCAGGAAATGATTTATGGGATAGACTTCTTGGAATTCCCTGGATTTCACTGCTTACGGATTCCGAAGAATCCAAAGAAAAGCAAGGAATGTCATGTAAAATTTATTCCTCAGAATTTCCTGGAATTCCAAGGGAAAAGTTTCAGCAGGTACCATGTTGAATGCTTTCGGAATTCCTGTTCCAATACCGTCCCTGCATTTCCTCAGAATTCTCAGCAAAAAATCCCTGGATTTATAGGTAATTTATTCCCTAGAATTCCAACGAAGTTCCATGGAATCATGTGGAATTCCCAGGCACTTTTTGCAAGGGAAGATAAATGCACAAAATAGAACAAATGTATGGGCAACCATTTATCAAACTTAATCTTTTATGGTAGGAAAAGTAAATAAAATATGTAAACACATAAAAAAGTAGAACAATTAAGATTAGTTTCAACAGTGGAGAATAGCCCATTTTAATTTTTACTTCTCCCATACCGACAGTATTACTGAATGCAAAAAGAATATGTGCATATTATTTTATTGTCTTTGCATTCAGATATTATAAATGTTTAGGCCCCATGCATTTTTTGGCTGAAAAAAATAAATCCTGGTCCGATACCCTGACACTTTGAAAAAAATGCATGTCCTACTGCTGTTTACACCGTTCCCATGTGTAAAGAACCTTTGACCGGTTCCTCAAGTAAACTGATCAAAATCGTTGATAGTAAAATGGTTTTTAAATAACTATCTTACTATTGAAACTATTAGTAGAGGGGTTTTGGGACCGTTTTACAGTGCACATTCACGTTACAAAAGATTCGATCACGGCTAGGTTCCCGACTGGCCAAATTAACTTTAAATTTTGCCGTTTTAGACTAAAATCTAAAATAGTCGTCATCTTATGTCATTTGAATCCACAAATCTCTGAAAAAAAAGAATTTTATCTGCACTGAAGAGACATAAGTTGTCGAAATGCGCATATGCAGAAATTAAATTCACAGCAACTTCGGTATTTAGTTAATCCTATAAATGGTGTGGCACAGGAACACAATTCTCATGGAACTGCATGTTTGTGCTTGCAATCTTTAAGATATAGATGGTATTTTCCAAAAGTATTATTTTCTGTTTTGGAGTTATTCAATGTTTGCAAAGCTTAAAATTTAGATGATTTGCAAAACGCACAAAAAGAGGCATTTTTATATAATGTTGCTATAATAAAATATAATTGGAATAATAAACAGGTTTTAAATATCCATGGCTACAACATATGTATATCAAGGTTTTTTATAGAAATAAATTAAAAGCAAATGAGCAGGATATGAAAGTTGTATATGGGAAGTATACCTTACTTCGCATAAGAAATGTGTATTTCCATATTGAACTCTGTAATGTGGACTAAAGGAAGTGCAATGAGTATGAAAAATATCAATATTTATGAGCTGTCTAGGTAATATGGACTCAAGTTAATGAATTTGATACAACAAATGTATATCGCCATTTTTGGGGTAATATGGATTAAAGCAATTGTGCCAGGTGTCAAAAAGCTGAATTTTGTACTTGGACAATATGGACTAAACAAATGTGCCTAGTATGAAAGATCCCTCTTTTGCATGTTTTGTTTGTTCATAAATGGTTAAATAACAAAATATCGAAGTTACTGTGAATTTAGATTCTGCATATGCGTATTTTGGCAACTTCTGTCCCTTTACTGGAGATAAAATTCGAAACATTTGGAAGACGAACATACCAGGATTTGAAAAATCTAAAGTTTTATGTTCTTTTAAGGTAATATGAACTCGTGGTGACTTCCAATTGAAAAAAAGCAACAATTAAAGCGTTGTTCTATTGGCTTTACAATGTATTTGTAGAGACTTTGATTCAATGTGTATTTACTGCATATGCTTTTTTATTTATCAAACTTTTAGATTAGATTTTAGATTAGTATTAAATTTGAAAAATGTCGCCTTGTTCTACATATACTTTGATAATATGGGCTAAAGCTATTGCGACAGGTATGAAATATCTCTAATTACAATTTGTTTTTCGTGTAATATAGGCCGGTATGAAAAATCTTCTTTAGTTTGTGCTATTTGGAAAATATAGACTGAAAATAATGTTTCTGGAGTTTCTATTTTCTATTTGGGTCATAGAGATTAAAGAAATGAGAAAGATTTGTCGATAATCTCCCTATACAAATTTATTTGCATATGTTCAAAAATAATTTCAAAAGGGAAATATTGATATGCTAATTGAATCATCCTACCTTTGACCATTTATAACTACTTTGGTACAGGAAGATAATCGGAACTCTTTTTCATTGTGACGGGTATAAAAAATATCTATGTCCATGTTTTATACGGGTAATAGGGAATATAAAAAATTGTCAAGAGAGAAATAAATTTATTTTCATATTTCGTTTCGGTGATATGGACTAAAACAGATGTGCTGGGTATAAAAAAATATATTTGTATATTCTGATTGGGTAGTTAATAGAAAAAAGAAGGGAAATGGGGAATGTGTCAACGACCCAAAGGGGAGTAATAACAACTCAAAGCCACCATAAGATCTTCAATGAACGGTAAGGAAACCCCACATCCAACGGCAGGTCGGAGTCGGTCCTTAAATAAAGATTAATCAAGTTCAGCGAAATTAACACCATCCTAGACTCCTATAGACATAAAGTAAACGAAGTAGAAAACAGACAAGACACACAAAGGCTTAATAAATTTCTGACTTAGGACAGACACAAACATGCAGCGGCGGATTTAGACTAGCTTTATTGGGCCTTAAAATTCCCCCTATAGCCAATGTGATCAATAAAAAAACAATCGTAACAACAGTAAAATTCTACGAAAGCCGGTTAATGTCAATAGATTTTTTTTTATTTTCTCAGTAAAAAAAAAATCTCACAAAAACAAAATTATCTCGTTATTTCTCAGAAAAACAAAACTTATTGCGTTATAACGCGATAATTATCTCGTTATTTCGAATTAAAAATATTTTTCTCGGAAAAACAAAACTTATTGCGGTATAACGCGATAATTTTCTCGTTTAAACGCAATAGTTATCTCGTTATTACGCAATAATTATCTCGTTATTTCGAATTAAAAATATTTTTCTCGGAAAAACAAAACCTATTGCGTTATAACGCGATAATTATCTCGTTTAAACGCAATAGTTATCTCGTTATTACGCAATAATTGTCTCGTTATTTCGAATTAAAAATATTTTTCTCGGAAAAACAAAACTTATTGCGTTATAACGCGATAATTAACTCGTTATTTCGCAATAGTTATCTCGTTATTACGCAATAATTATCTCGTTATTTCGAATTAAAAAAATTTTTCTCAGAAAAACAAAATTTATTGCGTTATAACGCGATAATTATCTTGTTTGTACGCAATAATTATCGCGTTATTACGCAATAATTATCTCGTTATTTCGAATTAAAAATATTTTTATCAGAAAAACACACTTAAAGCTTTATAATGCGATAACTCGTTTATGTAAAAAAATAAGGTACCACAGAGCCACGCACATTCATTTCGAGGTCCCTTCACATGTCCAGTGTGTTTCGGCAGTTTTTTGTAATTATTGCTGCGGTCAAGGAAGTGGCAAAACTTTTATTGTAGTGAAGTCAAGATTAACGCCCCAAGCTTACACAATGTGTTAGATTCGTCGATGTCAAATGTCTACATTGTAGATATATCAGACGTGAAAACCTGACAAATGTATACAATGTTGTCTTTGTACGACAGCGAGTCAGCTTGGGGTGTAAATCTTAACTTCGGTAAACTGAAAGTTTTGCCACTTGCTTGACCGCAGCAATAGATGAAACGGATGATATTCTTTTGAGATGGTTTTATTTTTGTGGTCTCAAGTCTGCCTCATCAGGGGTCCCTTGAAACAAAACAATAATTTGAATAATGCAGTCAAATAATTTTTATGCCTATCGAAAACAAGGGAAGTTTCATTAACAGGCTAACAATCTTTAATTATCCAAAAAACATTTAACAACTTATTGAAAATGCTCCAAACACATTAACATATACTAACTCGTTCCAGCGGCTACAGGATACGCATACATCATGAGGCCTTCAACAACGAGTTTTGCTCATACTCATAGCTATCTCGTGGTCACGGCTTAATATGTCGTTGCCATGACATAGTATCTCTTGGGAACGACATAGCTTTACTGAACAAGTTAGCCAATGTATCGATAGTGAAATGTCAAGACGCTTTCCGTGTGACATTTCAGATCTAATTAAATAAAACAAAATTGGCCATTACATTGAATTTTTGTTATTTGATCTATACTGAAGAGACATTTAAGTTGTCCAAATGCGCATATGCTGAATATAAAGGTATTTCGTTATTGAAATATTCTAGCTTTGATATTTGTATTGATGAATTATGCTGTACCGGCGCGCATTACTAAGACATACTAGATGTGTGAAACTGTTTACTAGTAACCAGATAAGGAGTAGTAGCAAGACCTTTTCTGTTGATGTGTTTTGGGCGTTTTCAGTCGGTTATTAAATGTTTTTGGTGATCAGTTGTTAACTATTTTTGGACCTGTTTTTTGCTCTGTTAAAAGAGGTATGACCATTTACCCGGGGATTTATTTTATTCATCTTACTAATTTTGCAAATGCAGTAAATCTTCTCGAAAACTCTTCTAACAGGTCACATTTTACATACACCGTCAGAACAAAAGCTATTCCAATGCATTTTCATACATTTAGTAAAAAGATTCAGCCACTGAACTTGCCACTTGAATGCAATGATTACAATATTTGTAATTAAGTTTTTGTTTTGGTTCTCGGTGTTCTTTGAGTAGTACCATCCTCTCAAACACTGTAATTACCTTAAATTGACACAAAACAAGCAATGAAGGGATATGTAGTAAATGTACACGAGACATTCTCTACAAATACATGGTAAAACAAAGCAATGGAAAAACGCTTTTATTGATGTTCTTCATCTTGAAGTCAGCATAAGGCTTTCAACAATGAGCTTTGCTCATACCTCATAGTAAGTTCAAGACGGCCCCTTGCACCAGTTTGAGCTGAATTCATTTCTAATTAACAATTACATCCATGCTCTTCATTATCCATTAATACCGGGTTGTCAACAAACATAAAATTATCTAGAAAAGTGTTCTAACAATCGCTGTCTTCCGTTGCCCGACAAAAAACTAACAGTAGACAATAAAAACATTTAAACAATCACAGGGCACTCATCGAGTCAAAAGTAAGAAAACTTGGCATGATAAAAATCATGAGATGTGGGCACAAATAAACAGGTGGTCAGAATAACATTTTGAAAACATTTTTAACAAAAGGCTTTTTTACAGCGATATTCCAGAAAACATAAAATTGTGGCATAAATTAATTTCATTTTCGAGAAGTACGCGTACCAGAGACCACTTTACACAAATAACATTTGAACTAAGTCTGAAAATCACCAAATATAGGATCAAAATTCACGTCTAAATGACCATACTTTTACTTTGCGTAAACTGTTTAAGGGAAACAAAAAGCACTGTTTGCTGTTAATGAGGTGGGGACCATTTTATGTTAATGTGTTTGGTGTATTTTTAGATAGTTGTCAAATGTTCACAGACTTGAGACCACAAAAATAAAAGCAACTCAAAAGAATATCATCCGTTTCATCTATTTACGAAAAGCTACCGAAACACAAGGGTGTAGGGGCCGAAAAAGGATTGTGCGTGGCTGTTTGGTACTTTATTTTTTACAAACGAGTTACCGCGTTATAACGCAATATTTTTTGTTTTTCCGAGAAAAATATTTTTAATTCGAAACAACGAGATAATTATTGCGTAATAACGAGATAATTATTGCGTTCAAACGAGATAATTATCGTGTTATAACGCAATAAATTTTATTTTTTCCGAGAAAAATATTTTTAATTCGAAATAACGAGATAATTATTGCGTAATAACGAGATAATTATTGCGTTCAAACGAGATAATTATTGCGTTCAAACGAGATAATTATCGTGTTATAACGCAATAAATTTTGTTTTTCCGAGAAAAATATTTTTAATTCGAAATAACGAGATAATTATTGCGTAATAACGAAATAACTATTGTGTAATAACGAGATAATTATCGCGTTATAACGCAATAACTTATGTTTTTCTGAGAAAAATATTTTTAATTCGAAATAACGAGATAATTATCGCGTTCTAACGCAATAAGTTTTGTTTTTCTGAGAAAAATATTTTTAATTCGAAATAACGAGATAATTTTGTTTTTGTAAGATTTTTTTTACTGAGAAAATAAAAAAAAATCTATTGACACTATCTGGCTTTCGTAAAATTCAGATTGAGTCAATAGTGAAAAATGAAACTGATAGAACTAAATATACGGACATAAATATAAAATCACAAAAGTCTATAGCAGTTAACAGACATGCCAGCTCTAGACCCATTACCAACTGACAAATAAATTTATGTACCCTCAGTATACAGCTTCCACCTAGATCCCTTCCCGTGATGAGTTTAGCATAATGATTTCATGTTAATATCTAGTTTCTTATTTTCAGAAAGCCGAATTCACTTGGAATCAGAACATCATATCGTCTATTTTGACGTCATATTTTTACGGATACATATTAACACAAATTCCCGGGGGATGGGTAGCTGACAGATATGGTGGACGGTTGGTGTTTGGAGTCGCCATGGCTGTAATGAGTATTAGTACTATTTTGATGCCAGTTTGTGCACGCTCATCATATATCCTCGTATATGTCTTGCGTTTTATACTAGGAGCTGCATCGGTAAGTTAATTGTTTATGTATTTTTCCCAAGTTATAAAGAGGAAATACGTATTCCTATTTCAGCATAATTCGTATCATGCCGTTTCAATGTGATAAGAATAAAAACTGACAAAGAGAAGCAATAGTATGCTAGCAGAACGATTATAAGTTTTTAAAACATGCTATCAACTTTCATGAAAATGGTATATAATAAACAGGTACTAACTACGTGACCTCCTAAAATTTTTTGTTTAGCTTCAACTTTTTTCATAAAGTAATTAAAGATAAAATATCAAAACAATATCACTTAGAATTGAAACAGTAAGATATATCTGTAAGAATTACTTGTTTTGTTCATCAGATGAACATACATGACATCTTTGCACGGGTTGTCCGATTTGGCATATTCAGGATTTTGGAAAGAAGCGTAATTCACCAAAATGATTTGGAAACCGCAAATTTTGGGACAATTTTCAGGACACATTCTACATTTTTACTATATTTTCTTCGTTAAGAATGAGCTAAAATATTTTGAATGATTCATAGTGTGTAGAAAATTAATATATTACAATAAAGGAAAAAAAATGTGCAAGTTTTGGTCTAAATGGCACAACTTTCAAGTTTCATTTTGTTGGATACTCAGAATACGGCAGAATTGTTGATCGCAAAAAATTGACCTGTAATAATATTTTGACAAAAAAAAAAGAAAACAAACTCAACATCGAATTAAAAATTATGGTAACCCAATAAGAGAAAAAGATACTGGGGTTTTCTCACCGTTCATTGAAGATCTTATGGTGGCTTTGAGTTGATATTACTCCCCTTTGGGTCGTTGTCTCTTTGACACATTACCCGTTTCCCTTCTTTTTTCTATTGTTAAAAACATGAAGCTAAACACCAAAAATAGCATGAATAAAAATTTTGCTTGGTTTGAATGTCTACCTTTCCGCAGAATATCATCACAATTTATATTATATATTTTTTTTGAATACAGAATAAAATGTAGCCGAGTATTTTTTTTTCTTTTATTGCTTATCGTTTACAAAAACTGGGGAAAACATGCGTTTACAGGACATTACAAGAATAAAAAGTATCAGGGTAAAATAAATAAGAGCAGGATTTAACTTATATTAACACGATAGAAGTCTTTCATCGTTTTTCAAAATGAATTTTATTTCATTTCCTTTGCTGGTATCAATTCCTGCTGGCGGGTTGATTGTGGAAATAACAAAAATATATAATACTAAAACGCCATGTACTCTAAATTCATTTGACTGT
The DNA here is from genome assembly GCA_002080025.1 of Modiolus philippinarum. Taxonomy (NCBI): domain Eukaryota; kingdom Metazoa; phylum Mollusca; class Bivalvia; order Mytilida; family Modiolidae; genus Modiolus; species Modiolus philippinarum. The sequence continues at coordinate 246,032 of MJUU01030683.1, forward strand.
AAATGTATAAAAAAATTACATGAGTTTGAATATTAATTGATTTGTTTTAAATTGCCATTATCATTAATAATAATACTATTCTTGGCAAACTATTATTAATGAATTTGTTCCTGAATAAATATAAAAAATTGTATAATATTTCTTCTTTTGAGAACAAATATCATATGTCATTTATTAATTTAGAATGTCTAGGGACAAAAATTATGAAATTATTGGGAAATATGTAATACGTGTCCCGTGACACAAATCTGTTTTCGGAATTTATATTCTGTCACAAGTTAACCCATTGTATTTCTAACTATTTGTATTATTCCATAATAAGTACTCACTATCTTTGAGTGTTGTTGAAATTTTCGTCCAAATGAATATCCTGGCGGCATGAAACTACAGTTCAACGAAATAAAATTCCTACAATAGACCCTTTCCCGATAACTGCGCAACAGTCAGTGACCACGTGTAACATAGATATCCGGAAGGTGTGGTTTGGCAGAACAAAATAATTTGAAGTCCGGAACTTTTTACTGAGTGTGCTCATGGACTACCCCGAAGTTACCGTGAAAAGGTCTTTTATACTTGTTTGGTGGCGGTGAACGGAAACATACACATCAAATTATAATAATCATAGCTTTTTTATCGCTACTAATTTTTCAAAATAAAGTATATGTGTGAATTTCAATATGTTGATATCGAGTTTAATAAAAATCTACGTACCTTATGTAATAACGCATATTTTCTTTGCTTAATGATAAAATAACAAAAAGGTTATCTTTGATATTAACTTCTAGTTTTAGTGTTTTTTAACCTCACCTGGCCCGAAGGGTCAGCGTGAGCTTTTGAAATCACTTGGCGTCCGTCGTAAGTCTGTCCGACCGTCGTCTGTTAACTTTTCACATTTCATCTTTTCCTCTGAAAACACTGAAGCAAATTCAACCACACTTTACAGGAATGATGTACTAAAAGACCTTTACAAAGATTGCCCATTTCGTTCCGATCCGATAAAGACATGACCCCAAGCGCAGAACTTAGGTTTAACATTGGAGCATATGGGAAAATCAATTTTATCTTCAACTCTGAAACTGCTGAAGCAAATTCAAGCTTTACAGGAATGATGTGCTGAAGGCCTCTTACAAAGATTGCCCATTTCGTTCTGATCCGATAAAAACATGGCTGCCAGTGCTGAACATAGTTTAAAATCTTTCAGTCTTTTAAATATATTCGTAGACGTGCTAAAAAATTTGTTCATTTTGGACATCATTTAGAGTTGGACTACCACAGGTAACTCCCCCAAAAAATTACATACACATCATCAACCAATCCATTCCGTTAATTCATTGATCTTTTAATCTCTCTTTGTCTTTAATTTGTCCTTCTGTTTCATTTTAGCCTATACATAGACGAACTGAATATTATATTAACATGCTCTATTATTGTAATTATTGTATATTGTATATGGGAGAAGACTTTTATAAGTTGGAAAAACTTGTGTCTGATCCCTTTTGCATTTTGTGAGCAAAATAAATAAGCTTAAACTAAACATAGTTTAAAATTGTACCCTATGGAGATATTACATTTTCATCTTCTCCTCCTTAAAATTGTACCCTTTTGGGATATCACATTTTCATTTTCTCCTCCTAAAGCATTGATGCAAATTCAACCAGCCAATTTTTCAAGAATAATTTACTAAAAGTCCTTACAAAGATTGCTCATTTTGTTCTGATCCGATATAAAACATGACCGTCAGCATGGAACATAATTAAACTTTTGACCCTATTGGAAAATCACATTTTCATCTTTGGACCCTATTGGAAAATCACATTTTCATCTTTTTCTCTGAAACCGCTAAAGCAAATATAGGAATGACATACTAAAGGTCCTTTACAAAGCTTGCTCATTGTGCTCTGATCCGAAAAAAACATGGCCGCCGGCACGGAACATAGTTTAACATAGGACACTATTGGATAATCACATTTTAATTTTCTCCTCTAAAACGGCTGAAGCAGATTCAACCAAACTTTACAGGAATTATGAACTAAAGGCCCTTAACAAAATTGTTCATTTCATTCCGATCTGATACAAAACATGGCGGCCAGTACGGAACATGCTTTAACATTTGACCCTATGAGAAAATCACAATTTCATCTACTCCTCTGAAACCGCAGAAGCAAATTCAACCAAACTTTACAGGAATGATATACTGAAGGTCCTTTACAACGATTGCTCATTTCGTTTCGATCCGATAAAACACATTGCTGCCAGCACGGAACATAGTTTAACAATGGACCCTATGGGAAAATCACATTTTAATCTTCTCCCCTGAAACCACTTTAGCAAATGTAATGAAACTTTATAGGAATGATGTACTAAAGGTCCTTTACTAAGATTGGTCATTTTGTTCCGATTTGACAACAAACATGGCGGTCAGCAAAGAACGTAGGTTTTACATTGGAATTTGTGGGGGAAATCACATTTTCATCATTTTCTCTGAAACTGGTGAAGCAAATTTAACTAAACAGTGTATGCCCGGTGCCCATAAACCGGTTTAACCCTACCGCTGGCTTTTGCTGGTGCCGGTACCAAGTCCGGCTATCCCGAGTTCCTATCGCTATTTATGTTTGTCTCTTGTTTTCATTATTGTTTTTCTGGTGCAGTTTGCTTGTAGATTGTGGCATGTGATTGTAGCTCCTGGCCATTGTAGGTGTTTGCTGTTTTCCTGTTTTTGTAATTGGAATGATGAATAAAGTTTACTTATTTCAATAACACAAAAACATGGGTGCTAATGGAGAATATACCTAATACCTAATAGACCTCCATTGGTAAAAAACATCATTTTCGGTCATGCATGACAGAAGTATTTCGTCAGGTGAGCGATACAGGCTCAGTCTCTGAGCCTCTAGTTTTTTCTTATTTCTAGGGAGTTATTTATCCTGTATGTCATGCTATGTGGGGACGATGGGCGCCAAAGCTGGAAAGAAGTAAACTTTTGGCAGTTTCTCATACAGGTTATACTCACATTAAATGCATTTTAAACTTATATTGTTTGTTTTGACTTTAAATTTTAAATTTAAAATTACTGTAATAATCAGCAAAATTAACTTAAAAAACCAAGTAAAACAAATAAACAATAGTTTATGTGAAAAATTTTCCTCCAAATTATAGCCGTAGAAACCTTAAGCATGGTTTACAGTCACCATTTTTAGTAAATATATAGAAATTGCTATCGTTAGAGCAAATTAAAATTGGCATGTTTATAATGGGAACAACATTTTACAATGACGTCGATATTGAGTTGCGTAAAAAAGACATACTTGAAAATAACCAGTGTAGAATGAATTTAAATTTCTTTGTTTTTAATTAATATATAATGTTTTCCCTCTGTATTATCTAGGTGCATGGTTTGGTATAATATTGACTTATGCCTGTTCTGGAGTTTTGTGTGAATATGGGTTTGACAATGGTTGGCCATCAATATTCTACATAATCGGTAAATCTGAAATACTGTAATATAGTTATGCACGGCTATTGCAATAGTATAGCAGAAAAAAATAATATGGAAAAATAAAACAACAAAATTTAAATACCTGTAATGATGAAAGCACATTAGATTTCGATCAGTGATGATGCAGCAGAACTCACAAATTGAAGGTGATTATAATACGATTATTTTTAGGCTGAATTATATTATATGTTTTAAATAGCTTTTCACTTGAAATTGTTTCTTACGGCGTCTGCAGGGTATTAATTTCCTATTATAGATTTTTGTGAAATTTTCTTTGTAAAAACAATATTTTATTATTGTTTAAACTATAAAATAAAATTTTGGGGTCACCGTGCATTTAAGGAAAAAAATGAAACTGAAAATTTAAGGATTTTACCCCCCCCCCCCCAAAAAAAAAACGATAGGGAAAATGACTATATGAGTGGATAAATTTTTAAATCTGTTATAAATTTTGTATATACTTGCATGTGTTTTAAACTCATTCTATTGTTTACAGATAAAAAATATAAATAAGGGGCCACCATTGAAATAAGCGAGATACATTGTGAAATGCCTATTTTTTAAGTGATATATTTATGATTCTCATATCAAATTACCTTCCTTGCTTAATTTTTGTGTTCTATTCTTTATATCAAGCTACAGATTTAAAGGACAGGTGTTTTAGTTCACATTGTTGTAATGAAAATGTTATAAAATGGATTAGGAGTATTAATTTTAAATACTTTGGTCATTTTTTTTACATTTTAAATATTTTGTCCATTTTCTAAATGTATGAAACCTAAATGAACGAGTAAAAAACAAAAATGACGGAATAATACTGCTGAGACACCTTAAAGGTCTTTAATTCATTTTTTTAGGCCACACCAATTTGATTTCTTGTTCTTCGGACTTTTTGGCCTAAAAAATTGGGGCGAGCGAGCGATAAGAAAATTTTTTTTATTCTTATTTTAAATATTGATTATTTAGAGGCGAGTACCACAATACAGGGGCGAGCGAGTACTTTAGTATTTTTTTTAAATTATTTTTTTGGAAAACACATAAAATATTTATTTGATTAAGTTGGTATTCTCTCATATTTACTCTTAAATGGTGCCATTAATCTCAGATAAATTTGTAGTGTAAGAAGAACACATAAATGCATCTTGTCTTGATTATATTCTCACCAGTCACCAATATATCTGGAACGTTTATTTGTTTTTATCCTCACCAATATATTTGGAACATTTATTTTCATTTCAATCTCTCAATTTAATTTTGGTTATAATTGAATAAAATGTTCTGTGCCATTTTGATTATTCATACACATGTTTTGTAATTCAGAAGAACAATCATGACCTCAAATTATTGCAAATTAAAATTATACACAAGATCAACTCAAGCAAGAAGTTGCTTCTTTATTAATTTAGTCAGACTGCACTCTCCCATCATCACCATAGTACTTATTGAAAAATGAAAATACTTTAGCCTTAGTCATTTTCAGTACGCATTTTGACAAACTATACATTCTTTTGTATCCTTTAGCCCAGATAAAATGAAAACATTTGGAAGACAGACAAAAATTATATACTGTTTAGAGACCAAGCAAGTAACAGAATCAGAAATTTATAAAGTGCACAACAACACCAAAAACTAACTAAGTGTATAGTCACTGCACGAGGGTATGGATATTGCAATATTATGCATTATGTCGATTTGCCAGCACCTTAGTACTGGCCAGCTTACTAGAATATAGATAACTTCAAAGACTACAGTCTACCATGTAGAGACATTAACCAAATTTGTAATACATTCTTTAATTGCTGCAAGGATTGGTATAAAGCTCAAATTGAAATCTTAGTGACATTTAACAATCATACTGACATAATCTGGAGAAATTTTTATATCAAGCACAGTGAGGATTACAGTGCAAAACACTACCTACATGTAACTCGCATATACATGTATGCAGAACAAGTAAGATAATGAAAGTACCTAGCCCTTTTTAATAGCACAAAACAGACAGCACCATGCACCAACTTACATGTGTAACTCAACCTCTCTACACTCATAATTTGCCTATAACTAAGAAAACTTGAGTCTCGTGTGAATATAGAAATAATTGTCATCACATATAATTATTACAATGTAAGGGACAGCTCGTGAGATACCCCGGATAAATCTGCTGGTCATAATCAGATCACAGGTTGTGACCAGTCCGGACCGGAAAGGGGCTTAATGCGGGAAAAATTTATTTTTATTTTTATTTCACTTTTGAAAAAAAATACGTGCGGGCGGGTCCGACGAACAAGAAATTAAATTTGTTTGGCCTTATTCTATTTTTTTTTAAATCATGATAAAGTCACCCACACTCTTTCTCCGAATCGTTGGTTATTGAAAATTTTAAACTAGTACGTCTCTTTGGTTTTCCTGTCAGGTAGTATGGGCTGCCTTTGGGTTGTTATTTGGTTCTATCAATCTAGAGATTCTCCAGCTGATCACCCGGGAATATCAGAGGAAGAGAAAAAATATATTGAGAATAACATTGAAGTTGATACACAGAAACAGGTAATTAATTTTGGACAAAGAGGCAATAACATTGCAATCAAAGTAAAATTTAAAATCAATATATCAGAATAATACTTCGATGCCACTGCTGGCGGACTTTTAGTTCCCGAGGGTATTCACCAGCCCAGTAGCAGTCAGTACTTCGGTGCTGACCCGAAAGCCGATTCTATTTGGAACCTTACAATATCTAAATTCTGTAAATTTTGTCGAAAACTAAGGAGTATCTCCCTCATGCAAAGCTCTGTCCTTAGCTTATTTTGGCTTTACATTTAGATTAATTGGTAAATTGTACTCTATCAGTTTTTAAACATCTTTGAGTTTATGCAAACGTTTAGATTTTATCTGCACTGAAGAGACATAAGTCGTCGAAATGTGCATATGCAGAATTTAAATTCACAGTAACTTTGGTATTTAGTTATTTGGAAATGTCTGCAAAATTGTCTTCCAACAATAGAACAAAGAAGTTCCGTGGGCAAGCGTACATGTTTAAAAAGTAATTCACATATTCTCAGATATTTAAACATGGTGATTAAACAGTGAGGTGTAACTCGAACAGATTTCCAATGAGTATATATATGTCAAAAATAAAATATTTCTGCCTTGTAAAAAGACCATCAGCATAGATTTAATTTATACTTTTGCACACAAGAAGTAACATTGTGACATAAATATCGACAACCAATCCCAAAGCATGTACGGTCAAGGTTTTATCATGAATTTCTGTTTATGAGTGTTTATACGCCCAATCTAATATACATGAAAGTCGTGCATTTGAGATCGAAAAGTGTTGAAAAAATCTCCCAGTTGGACTTTATATCGATATATCTATTTGTCATTTACAAATTTTTGAAGCTGTAAAATATCTTAATCAAGTTCCATTTTTATATGTCAGATTTCTCCATACCAACTGAATAACACTATATTACTAATAAGTTTTCGTAAAACATTTCAAATCGTCATGCAAACTATTTCACATGGAAATCATGTGTAGCAATAAAAGAAATCACTTCAAAATGTAGCAAAAACGTTAGCGTTGAAATTTTCACATAGGAATCCAACTTTATCATTTTTGGAGTATTTGGACGAATTTATATTATCCCTGTTTCTTTACTTATTAAAAACCTCAACCAAAACTTTCTTCACAAAAAACTTAGATTTGCAATTAAAAAAATAAATTCTAGTAAAGCACATATGATTTTTCCATTACGGAGAAATTCCCATATACCACCTTGTCATAAATATCAGACCAATAATAGTCACAGCGTTGGACCAATACCGGTATTATGTGTATATCTTAGCCACAGTTCATGGGTAGGAACAAGAATAAGAAGTCTATGGATATTTTTTGATATAGCACTTGAAATTAGTAGGTTTGATATTTTTTTCTCACGGAGTTCCTTGGTAAATTATGGCATTCTGACAGTGTTTTTCAGCCATTGTAGGTGTTTCCGGTTGTCCTTTTTACTATACGGATATTACATATGAAATTAGTAGGTTTGTATTTTGTTGTGATTTTTGTAATGAGTTTAGCCGATGATGAAGCAATTAACTCCCTTGCATCACTGGGTACCTAAACTTCATAAGAATCCATACAAACAGCGACTCATTGTAGTGTCATCTAGATGCACCACTGAACTTCTTTTACAGATTCTCACTTCTTTGTTGGCCACAACAAATATACCCACCTCTATAGAATATTGAAGTGTAAATTTCAGAGTTTATTTGTTACCGTCGAGCATCTAGTTTGTAGCGTAACTTTATGCCCGCGGATCGTTAGATCGGAGGCAAATTGTTTTTGTCCTGTCTGTCTGTCTGTGTGTATGTATGTTTGTCCGCAACTATAACCTGGCTCCTAGCTTTTGAACCAGGTGTGATATGCCCTTCATATTTTGTATGTATATTGATCAAGTATAACCAAACATCAGCATGCAAATTTCACTAATGTCAGGTCAAAGGTCTGGGTCACAGAGGTCAAAATGTCAAAATCTAGATTTTGCTATAGCTGGTTAATTACAATTAGATACTTGATATTTTATAGGCGAATAGATCTAATGGAGCTGAGTACAGATCTACTAAAAAATGGCCCAAATTAAAGGCCAAGGTCACTGAGTGCAAATTTGAAAAAAAAAACTTTAACATTGCCTACATTGGTTCAACAAGATGTGATGGGACCTTTATGTTTGGCCTGTATATTGATTATATAAAGCTGCGTAATAATATGCATATTTAAATAAGATCAGGTCAAAGGTCAAGGTCACGGATGTCAAAAGGTCAAAATCAACATTTTGCTTTTAGCTCATTTGTTAAAATTGGTAGGGGCTTGATACTCTTTATGTGAATAGATCAAATGGATCTAAGTTCAAATGTCTACTAAACATTTATTTCTAGTGTATATTGCAAGTTTTAGCATTAATTGTGTATCGTAAACATGGTTGTTACCGGGGGGATAGTGTTTCACTAACACATCTTGTTTAATAGAGCAAAACACTGTCTAAAAACTGCTAAGTCAGGGATTTGTTCAACATATGTTACTTTCATGCCTCAAGAAACTCTAAGCCATTACTATAACATGATTGAAAGATATGATGTACATGTATTGGTATCTCAAATGCAATCAGCTAAATTCACGTCTTCGCGGATTTGAATTCGATTTTACCCTATGGTTTACTTACTGAGAGTGTGACGGGTATTTTTTAACTGAGCATGATTTGCCTATCCTTCCGGAGCACCTCATGTCACTTTCAGTTTCATGGGAGTTCACTATGTGAGTGCTTTGGTTTTGAATGTTGTGTTTTAATCTGCATTTTGTAACGGTCTGAACGTAATTGGTTTTCTGTGACCTCGATTTGATCATGTCTTTGGACTTCCATTTTTATTATATTATTTTTTTTTGCCAATCCTATGTTCCTGCGGTATTCTACTGCCGATGTTTAGTCAAGAAATCCAAATACCAATCGAATTAAGCAATAAAGAAACAAAAATACTTTCTAATGTACATCTCAAAAGAGAAAATGCGAGTAAGCGCTTTAATTATCCGGACAAGTTTTGTAAAAACGGGCTTGCCATTTATTTTGACGGTTATTACTTGGTCTGAGGCATACAACCGGGATGAGTACAAATGTACCCTGATGATATAAAATCTGATAAAGCTTACTTTAAATATATATGCTTCTATCTTAATTAATTTGTATAAATGAATATCTTTACGAAGTGAAGCAAATCGTTTTATCATTAATATAGCATGCCATATCGCGTCAGGATCGTGATTCCTCCATAACATGTGCGGTTCTTATTTTTGCTATTTTTGTCCTCTACACTGGCCTACTGATCTTGTATATATCACATGCTTTATTGTCAGGACAATTTCCTATTTGAAGAAATTTAATTCTTGCAAACTTAAATTTTGTTTTGTATTTCAAGACATTTTTTTAACATCAGCAAATATTTTTCAGAAATGTTTATTTCTTGTCAGGACACCTGTTTTGGTAAATGATATTAGGGCAACATTCAAACTGCCCCTGTTTAAACCATTTATGCAGTGTGAAACCATATTCAGCAGTATTTTAGTATCTTTTATCATGTGCTTGAAAAAGTCAGTTACGGAGGGAACGCGCTACGGAGGAAATGCGTTACGGAGAGAACGCGTTACGAAGGAATTTCCATACGGTATTACATTTTTAAGGATTATTTCAATAGAAATAGAGGATCAGAAGTGTTTGTATTATTAAACCCTATATGTTCACTGATATTGTATAGTATTATCGTATATGCATGATTGAGCCTACCGTTACATAGGATTCATTTGATCGGAATGTTTGTTTTTTAATTGAAGTCATTGTACAAAATAAAATGACACTATTAGTGTTACTGCAAAGAGTACATTATTTACGACATCTTTGCAACTTAAAAGATACTAATAAAGTACCTTATCTCAAAACTACACATTCTTGTTTTTAATCTGAAGTCACGTTATGGATGAATCTAAAAATTGGCGACCTGACTGAATTTGGTGAAATTTTTTCTTTTAGACATTAAGGATCTAACACCAGGGGAAGTGCGAGGCAGGAGAATCTCAGACACCCAAGGGTAAGATTTCCAGTCTCGGACGAAGCTTGCTGAGTCCGAGATGATTAAAATCTTACACAAGGGTGTCTGAGATTCTCCTGTCTCGCACTTCCACTGGTGTTTGATTTTATTTCTCACTGTATTTACCCTAAAATATACTTAAATCCATACAAAAATGTCGCCCCCTTTTTGCCTGTTTACACAAGGAGTTATGTCCCATTTTGCAACGTCATAAAATAAGGAATGTATACCCGAGCGCGCCATATTTTAAAAGACGATTTTCTCGTATTTTCCTGTGAAATTTTACTTCAGATGATATAAAAATTTTATAATACGTAGATTAAATGCACTTTTGACCACTAATGAGGACAGATGTAGACTATAAGACCCTAATGTGCAAACACGATATTTGCCGGTAAACTGCACGTGATTTGTTTGTCTTGCACTAGTGTAAGACAAGGAAATTTCACACCGCTAAAAATAGGAACTGCTGTGTCCCAAAAGTGAGAAAGGAGTATGAATAAAACTGTTTTTAAAAAAAAACTTTTTTTAAGGAACATTATTTTGAAATTGGCGACATTGAACTCTTGTGATATACGTCGAAATAAACAGAAAATATCCGATGTAAACTATTATTTCAAAATACTTGTTGAAACGATCCTTAGTGTAATACAAATTCGCGAATACCGTTTGCACGACTGAAATGAGATTGGGCGTTATAGTGAAATGACCGATTTTTCCGTCTTACATTCCATTTAATAAAGTTACATCTGTTTATTAAACAGAATACAAATGTATCAGTTACCCTATATAAAACATATTGCAAAACCCAAAACCTTCTTTTTTGCATCACTTGCGGATATTATAAGGACTTTTATCGAAATTTACTGTTTTTTATGCAATTTGGGGTGTTTTGTATTTTACATAAGATCGATTTTTATCTGTTAGTTGATCAATATACTAGTAGTTTTTAGTGCATGTACTGTAGGTAGGCATTGAACAACACAAATAAAATGTGTACCCAACGGACTAATACGCGTATATGAATACCTAAGGAATTCTTAGTACAATGTATCCGATTCATGTCTGAAACATCTATGAAGTGTTTTTTGTTTTTTTTTTTTGTTTTTTTTTTTTGTTTTTTGTTTTTTGCTTTTGTTGTTTTTTGTTGTTGTTTTTTTTTGTAGTATGAAATATAACAAGTTTCTGAATTGATGCATATCTGAAACAATGATCTGCCATCGACAAAAATAAAACGTTATACACGTGATATGAACAGTACCTGTAAACTGAAAAATTTTCGCTTCAGTTTTTTGGCATAAAAAATGTTGCATACATTTCATTGGGTGATGAAATAGGTCGACAAAATTAAAAACTCCGCGTAAAATCGCGAGAAATTAAACGGTGCAAAAATTTCTCGATTTTCAATGTATAAATTTTGTTTCAGATACGGAAAATACCTTGGAGACAGTTCATGAAATCCTGTGCACTGTGGGCTATTATTATTGCGCACACATTTAATAACTGGTCCGAATACACAGTGATTACCCTTCTTCCAGCCTTTATGAAGGATGTTTTAAAATATGACATTAAAAGTGTAAGTATTTCTACTGATGACCTTTCAGTACATTATTTGAATATCCGGGGTGTCAATCTTGACTTGACGGTCAGAAATGCAGTTTAATGTCGACGTGAGCGGAGCATGTAAACGGATATTTTTGACCGTCAAATCAGGATTGAGGCCCTAGGATACTCAGATAATGTATTTTATTCGGAATGCAATGAAATCCAACAATTTAGTTTCTTTATTATATTTAAAGTAGTTGTAAGTGGTCAAGGAACCAGACTAGACAGGGAACTAACTTTGTCATAGGCTTGTACAAAGTGCAATTGATGGTAAGTTTTGACCAATCAAATGATCTGTTACATATATATTGCATTTGAATTGTTGTTGATACAAAGGTTTCTGTAGGAGTTCAAACTGCTTGGGATTTTCTTTCTGTTGCGCTCGTCACGTTCGTATGCAGTTGAAGGAGTGCCTATGAGTCTCAGAAAATTTGTTATTAGAATTTAGATTCGTATGTTTTGTTTTAAATAGTGCTAATTGAAGAACGATATAAATAAAACCAAATGAAAATAAAGCGATTTTCTATATAATTATAAACAAAAAATAAAATAAAATTGAAATAAAATAAATATATAAATAAAAGAAGAAAAAAAAACGGTTTGCTCCGGAGTTTTCCTTCGATCATCATTAACTTTTAATTTATGCATTTTAAAGTGATTTTTGACCAAGAAATTATTCTCCATGTGTAAATTATTTAAAAATCACCATCAAAGGTTCATAATTTTCGATCTTGCACTTTCATTGATGTCAGATGTTTTATATTCTCACAGAATGGATTCCTATCTGCGATACCTTATCTTTGTATGACAATAACGGTAGTGAAGGCAGGAATACTAGCTGATTATTTAAGACAGAAGTGCATATTAACTACGTCACAAACTAGAAAAGTGTTTTAGAGTATAGGTAAATATTCTCCAGATCAAAATTATATTATTTTAAATCGATGACTAGTACTGAAAAAGAAACAGTCGTACGCATGTACGAATGGACAAGCGAATCACCCCTTACCAAACATCCTTGAGAAAAAAATATGAATTGATTCATAACCAAACACTTGTTTCAATTGTTTTTATGTATTCTTGAATATCACCACCGAAAAAGGAAACAGGGAAAGAGTGACTTAGACCAATTGTACTCAAAGATAGAAACATATTCTTGTAAAACTGGCACTTCAGGAGTTCCTTTTTAACAATGATGTCAGATATTGAACAATAGAAAAAAACAAAAACGAAAACAAACAAACAAACATAAAGAAAAACAAAACAAATCCTGATCCATGTGTCTCAATTACGTCGTATTCTTACATCCTCTTTAAACACTTCGTATCGGAATTTCTTGGATAGGAGAAGGCAGTCTTATTTTTAGATTCATTTTTCATATCACATAAAGGCCTTAATGTATTTTCTGATAAAAATGTCAAAAATGATGATTTTTTCAAGACATTACATAGGTTAAGGTAAATTATTTTGATGTATATACTTTGGTGATGACAAAATAACTTTTGTTTGGGATTTTTGCAGAAATGATCTCAATCTGTGCTTGAAAATATTTTACAAAATATTGCTGTGAAAATCTGTAACTTAAATAATACGGAAAATATTGTCTAATATTTCGACAAAAATATTTTCAGGAAAAGATTGTGGGCTTGTTTTGCTGTTGATCCGTTTTATTTCCTGCATTGAACTCTACTATAACATTTATCAATTCTTGCCAATATCTCGAAATTCTATCATCTGAAACTTTTTGAACCGCCATACCTTCTTACATTTTCTTATGAAAAAAATTTATACAAATACTTTAAGCTATTTATTTTGTTGAAATCTCCTATTTGCATAGCTCTGGTTTTGGTTTTCCATTTAGATATTTTAGGTTATTTATGCTCTATGAGATTTTACAAATTTTTGATTATGGTCTTCCAAATATTTTGATTTATTCTGCACTGAAGAGACATAAGTTGTCGAAATGGTAATATGTAGAAACTAAACAGTAACTTCGTTAATTTCTATTTACCTAAGTAGACGACATATTTTACAGCATTTATAGGTCCAGCAGTTTTCCTAGTTGCAACTGGTTTTGTGCCATGTGGAAAGCGTGAACTGGCTGTTGTTTTTCTTTGTCTGGCTGTTTCAACAAGTGGCTTTATGGAAGCAGGATATGTAGTTAACCATATTGATATTGCACCAAAGTGAGCATACAAAAAAGTAAAGTATTCTTAATCTTTAATCTTAAACTTTATTTCAAACTTGAAACTACGACAATGAGGAGACATAAGTTGTCGAAATAACCATCTGCAGAACTCAAAACTTAATGCTATTTGATTTTTTAACTTTATTACCAATGATTCAATACCGTAGCTTTTGAACTGTAAATCCCTATCTAATATACTCATGTAGTTGTCCCTTGTTCGCGTTTAAACCGATATTTTATATTTATAATGAAATTGATTGACGAAATGGTATAAATCTGAATCGTGTAAAGTTATGCCCTGAGCTGGTTTTCACGTCTGGTTTTTGGCAATTAAGTGTTTTTGTTTCTTACCAGCTTGTAAATATTTTTGATATATTATTTTTTTCACTAATTATGTTTTGATTTTATGTGCACTAAACAGACAAAACTCTTTAGGGGAACATAATAATTGAAAATACAGTACATTGTATTGAAATAAGTTATAGTGAGACCGGATGCATCGGTAAAATCGGAATTGGAGTACGTATGCGTAACCTGTTATGGAATGATTAACAGTAACTTCGGTATTTTGTTATTTATGTAGAAAAACAAATGTCATGTCCTAGAATTAGTCGAAAATGTCTTTCATTTGAATTAGTAGAAAACTTTTATTTTGTACACTACGAAATACGCTTAGATTCAGTGTAGATAGAATAAACCCTTGGATATACCGCATGCCTTGTAACTTAGCTACATCAAAAATAATGTTTTCAAGTTAAGTTCTTGACATGTTTAGTACCTATTGAAACACACATTTTGTTTATTCTTAACGATCGAAACCACGAACATCGATTCTTTTCGAGATCAAAGCAAAGAGGATCCCAAATGCCTGTCATTAGTTACTAATCTTGTTTCTAGTTGCAAGAAATCAAAAATTGAAAAGAAGATCTACTATGGCCGACTTTTGTGGTGTCAGTATGGCAAAATACAGTTTATACAAAAATAATAAAATGAAAAAAGAAAAAAAAACAGTGACGCATATCGCAACAAAACAAACAAATGTAATAAGGTATTGGTAATATGTGTTTAAAAGAGTCATGCACAGTCATTCAAACAAAACAGGTAGCCAAAAGGGCTAAATAAAAAACTAAAATAAGCAACGGACAACCCTATGCACGAGAAAGATACCTTAGTTTCAACCATTATTTTCCTAAATGATTGAAAATTTTCAAATTAAACAAGAGGCTCCATAAAGAAACATTTTTATGTACTTGCTATTGGTTTTAGATAAAATTGTAGTCGTGACCTGCTCGGTTTGGAAGCAGTGTAATCAAATATTCTTTTTGAGGTATAAAGAAAATAAACATTCTACCAAAGTTTTATTCCCCATCGATTAACAGATTCCATTTAATACATTTTCGTAGGATTCCATGTTAAAGGCGGCCATGTCTTTGATCTAAACTTAACTGTATAAAAAGAAAAAAAAAGACAACAGCCAATGCTCACTTCAATTGAAAATTTTAATCACAGTCCGCAAAAGAGGACAAAAAACATACCTGTAAAATTTAAGTTTTCTTTAAAATTTGAAATTTGCTATGATAGACTACGTTCAGAACTGAACGAAAATAAGCAGAATGCATTGTCGAACAACACAACATTCATGTCTCTATTTTATCCTTGGGCTATCGTCAACAAACATATATTGATTGTAAATTAAACTGGCCAAAGTGTTCAGACAAGAGATGGCATCCATTGCCCGACAAAAAAGAATTGAAGAATACATTGCTACATATAAGCAACCACAAGGCACTGATCGAGTCAGTTGCAAGAAAACTTGGTATGATAAATTGTGAGATGTGTGAATTATAAACAGGTGGTAATATTAACATTTGGAAATTACAAAAAAAAGCCAAATGTGAGAGTACGATATAAATAAATTTCCAAATGAATACTGAACCAAAAATCATAAATCCAGAATACATGGTTATATAAGGATCACATACAGACAGTGAGCGTAAATTATGAAGAAGAAACAAACAGAATATAATACAAACCAACAACAAGTAAGCACTAACAGTGTGAACCCTAACAAAAGTGTCATCAGGTTCCCCGAAAGTCGTGGAAGTGTTGGAAATAGCTCACAATGGCCCTTGACAGAGGGTATAACCCCTTTTTGGACTCGGGACTTGGACCTTATTTTCGGCGTACTTTTGACTTGTCTATTTTAGTCCTTTGACTCCACTTACTCTAAAGTTATAGCATTTTGGACTTGTGCTTCAAATTTCAAAAAGAAAAAAAATAAATAAATAAAAAATAAGAAATGGACTCAGGACTTCATCTCAGATTTTGGTTGTATTATGGACTCAAGGCTGTAAGGGTTTTAATGTCTTGACTAGGTGAGCTGAAAGGCAAATGTCAATATTCTCAAATAAATAGCATTTTCAGTGCATCGGAGGGCATTTTTAATTTATAAATTTTGTTTGCTTATTTAATTTTTTAGCCTTGCAGGGATATTGCATGGAATAACAAATACAATTGCTACAATACCAGGATTTATTTCTCCAGTTGTAGCCGGAAGTCTTACATCAAATGTAAGTTTTTTCTTTGTTTGATAGTATAGCATATCATACTATTCTGTAGTTATAGTGTATAATAGGATAGAATTCTAAAAAGGAAATAAAATAGGGTACTTGTCATATCCGCTTAGAGTTACGCATCTTTAGAAATTCTCTTGAGAATTCATCTTAAAATTGTTCACTTGTTTATATATTCTTTTATTATGATATACATACACGTAGATGAATATGATTGCAATTTTACGCTTTAACTAAAGTGTAAATTTTACTAAAAATTACATATTCAGCTAACTCATAGCAGACCTCCCCGCCATACGAAACTTACTGTTTCATTTATGTAACTACAGAGGAATCCCTTATAAACCGGATTCCCTTGTAAAACGAGGATTGGTTTTGGTCCGAAATTTAACTTTAGATATATTAGTGACAATTTCCTCTGCAAAATGGCATTTCCGAATTTCGAGTATACATACATCGGTCCCAAAATTATTATTTCTTGTCGAATTCAACTCTTAAAAACTTGACAAAATTTGCTGACAATATAATTGCCCAACTTGATTCAAAATGCCATATATTTGTCGAATTTATCAAATTTCAACAGATCATCACCATTCTATTCTTCACTAAAATTGACAAAATGCGTACTGTAAAAATTGACACAAAGCCTAGATCAATATCTTGCACTTCCAATTTCTGTGTTTCAATACCCGAAACGTCCGAAAACCAAATTTCGGTGTTCAGGGGTTCAGTTGCAGTGTCATTGTTAATATGACATGTAATGGATTTATGAATATAATCATTTATCATTCAAAAAAAAAAATGATTAAGAGATCATAGCATGTGATCAGTTTTTTTCACGAACCGTTCGCAGATATTATGACTTAGGACTGATAATTGGTCATGCTGTAAATGAGAGTAATAACAATATTACAGAACAGAGTGGCCAAGAGCCGAAGTTCATGAGACAAAAAGAAAAATCATATGGAAACCACCGGCAAAAATTGTCGACCGCAATGATCCTGACTTTGCACAGTCACTTCAAAAGAAATGGCGGGTTAAACCGGTTAAATGGCTAGTCAAACCTTCCCTTCCTTTGCGGTAGTGTCCGGAATCAACTCAAAAGCAACTGCCTTTGACAGGTCGTAAGTCAGTGAAACAACGGCAGTAGAATACCGTAGGAACAAAGGGGTGAAATTCACAAAAATCGAAGTCCAAAGACAGGGCAAAAACGAGAACACAGAAAACAATGACGTTAGACACAAAAACAAGGACGCCAGACAGACACAGAGCACAGAATCAGAAACCACAACATTCAGAACAAAGGCACTCACAGTGTGAACTCCAGTGAAACTGAGAGTGACATCAGGTGCTCCGGAAGGAATGTGAAATGTTTATCCCAGTACTAAATAAAATAATATTGTGAAAAATCTTTTGGGTGACTGATTTGTAAATGTCATTTTCTAACCATTAGACAAAACCATAAAAAAATCCATGATACATGCTATTTTTCTTACCCTCAAACAAGACCAAGGTGAAAGTTTGAAAAACATATATTTATCTCTTTGTACATAGATAGCACGAAGAAAAATCTGAATCAGAAACATTGACAAAAACAAAACTAAGATAGCAGTGCGATATACAAGAAAACACAGATAACGAAAGTACCGACAAGCGACTGTCAACCGCAATGGTCCGGACTTGATACAGAAATTTCAATAGGAATGGTGGTTAAAACCGGGTTAATGGCTAGGCAAACCTCCCCTACCATTGCAGTAATGTCCGGTAGCAACCAAATAGCAATTGCAATTGAAAGGTTAAGACATAAAAAAGAAATTATCATTCCAGTATTTAGCAAAGACAGAATCTCATAACATGAGCATGACAGAACATGTCATGCTCATGTTATGTCTTCGTTTTTTTTTTTTTTTTTTTTTTTTTTTTTTTTCCGACGTTGCTATTGTCCTTGGATTGTTCTTTTTAGACTGACGGTTCGGTTCNTTTGGACAGAAACATTTTTCTACAAGGGATTGGGATGTATTAAAGATTTTTTTTTAATAATCGTATGTGATGGATTTTTTTTAAGCCTTTATTAATAAGGCGGTCATGGAGATAACTATGTCTAATGAGAAAGTCTATAATTTATGCCAGCCCTCGCTTAACGATTAAGCTGTGAAACATACACTCCGTAAGCAGGAAAAGCTGGATTATTGCTGTCCATGCTAGGGAAATTTATAATTTTGAAATTAAAATCGTTTCTTTTGTCGTAAATTTAGTACTGAGCTGACCATTTTCGTCAAATTAGTCATCTTTGTCAAATAATCTATTGATATCAGGTTTTTCATGGTAAAGGTGTCGAAAATTCATCTGTTCAAACATTTTTTTCGTACAAAGACATGCGTGGTCACTTCAAGATGAAAACAACAAAGATTTTTTTTTCCATTGCTGGGTTTGTATTCTTAGAGACTTTGTCTTATGTGCGTTTACTCAATATCCTTTCATTGTTAATGCAATTATAGTTTCAAATCTTAGTGTTCAAAAAGCCGCAATACAAAAATCTCACTAATCTCCGATCGAAATTACTATTTAGTACCCTACTGATACCTTCTATGGCTGGTTCTTGTTCTATTTTCTTGTTTTAGGGAACACAAGACGAGTGGAAGACTGTTTTTTATATCAGTGCCGCGTTTTACATTTTTGGGGCCATTTTTTATGTATTGTTTGCAAGAGGTAATATCCAATCTTGGGCAAAGGATTATGATAATAGCAGAAGTGAAAATAGATTATCAGTTTCTGTAGTTTCATCTGTATAAATTAAAAAAAAAAATAAATATAATATTGAGTTGGTGATCAAGTGTTGTGATATTTATATACGTTTTATTCGGACAGATACTTAAAAAGTTCGTTACATAATTAACAAAGAGAATCAACCATATTTGAATTCCTATCTATGAAATCGTCTTCCTAGTACATAATTTACAATAAAGCAATATCATAGACAATGCAAAAATATACATTACATTTATAAACTAAGTAAACTCTTGGTTATAAATATAGAATATTTTTTGTTGAGAATGCTTGAGATATTCAAGGGCTGTTCGTTTTCAAAAAAATCAAATTACCCTTTAAAAATTCCCGAAATCATCACTTAAATCATTCTTGCACACGATGGGCTTCGAAAATAGCATTCTTCGGAAATATTTGTGCACCGAATATTGGATTTACAAAATGTCCCATTTTCACAAAATGTGGGTTCCGCAATGTGTTAAAGGAGTGGTCGGAGAGATTCTTAGAATCGAAGATTTTCGTACTTCACATCTAGAAAACAATGCTTAAAGCAAAATATTATACTTTCATCCACACACTTCTGTGCATAATGCTTCCAAACTCAAAAAATACGAATATTCCATATTAATGACCATGAGTATATGATATTAATGTGATTAATTACGGGAATTTTTAACAACGCATTATTGTAAAGATATTTTGATTTAACTCCACGAGTTTTCTAAATTTCTTTTCTGAAAAGGCGCCTGAAATTTAGGAGGAAATTCTCTAGATTTTCAGTTACTTTTCATTAAGGGAATAAAACCTGTCAAATGAAATGAAGTGATCACTACAAAGAACTAAAAGTCTGAAACGGGCACTTTTTGTACTGAAAAGTACTGAAAAGTACTCGAACACTCTCAACTTTTCTGAAAATTACTAAAGTAGTCTCGACCAAAGTCTGATTCAGTCTGAAATTTACTGAATCAGTCTCGACCTATCTCGGCTTGTCTGGACCTTTACTAAAAAATTCTCCATCTGTTTCAACCAATCTGAAGCTGTACTGAAAGAGTCTTGACCTGTCTCGACAAGTCTAAAACTGTACTGGAAAGTCTCGACCAGTCTTATATAGTGCTGAAAGGGTCTCGAACTGTCTCGACCAGTCTGATTTAGTACTGAAAGAGTCTTTACCATCTTGACCAGTCCAAAATTGTAATGAAATAGTCTTGATCGTGGAAATCTCTTATAAATGCTTTGAATCAGTAATTTGATTTAGTGCTTAAAAATTAATTTTTAAATCAACCCTTCATGCATATTCGCAAAATGTTTGTAAAATGCTATTATTACTTTTATTTATGAAGTATCGAAAATTCTAAATTCACAATATCATAATATGAGGAACAGAAAATTAATATACTGTATACTGTATAGCTAGAGTTATTTTTACTACATTTATCAGTGCAAACACATTTACAGGAAACATACTACTAAAGAAAGAAGGAACTAGAAAGAAAGAAAAATTAACTTTCATAAGACACTTTTAAGAGATCTGTTGTGATTTTACTTTGTTCAAAATTTGTGTTTTACTAGTTTTATTAATTTTTTTTTAATTTGCAAGGGGTTTTTATTTTAGAAAAGGGATTTTTAATTAATATTATCAAAATTATAAAACATCAGTTCCAATTCAAATTCAATGTGTGTACCACTAGTGATAAGTTATGAAACATGTGGTCGCCAAAAATTGCTATTTAACATATTTAAGGTACTTGTAATATTCATAGATGTAAAGGTACATGTAATATACACAGATGTTAATAAACACAAATTTTTACCTGAGGTCATGTCACTCACATGTGCCATGTGCGTTAATTGAAGGTGTAGCTGATGATGAAAATCAACTCAGTTTGCAATTTGCAACCATAAACAATTTATAGAATATATAAGAAATAAAGGTTAAAATATTATCTATACAAATCAAATTTGTGTATTTTATATTGATTTATGTTTTCCCTTATCTATTTAAGATAATATATGTAATTACATTTTCATAGATTTTGGTTTGACTTAAACAATAGAATATATTTGATACTAATTTTTGAGAAAAGAATTATTTTTATTTCAGTAACAAATTTCTTGATGCATTAATTAAGGATATGTTTTATTTAAAATATAGACATTTGATCTTTTAATAAGTATGCTTTAAAATGTCTGAAGGTTCAATTTTTTTCAGCAAAATGAAGCTAGGAAAACACTTTGAAGTGTATTTTTTTAATTGTCGCTAGATTTAGAATGCTTGTTATAGTTTTTTTTCTCCCTTTTTAACACAGGTCAAGACTCTTTCAGAACTAATTCAGCCTGGTCGAGACAGGTTCAAACATGTCGAGATACTTTCAGTATTATATCGAGACCCTTTCCGTACTATATCAGACTGGTCGAGACAATTCGAGACTTTCCAGTACAGGTTCAGACTGGTTGAGACAGGTCGAGACTCTTTCAGTGAAAGCTCAGACTGGTCGAGACGGGTCGAGAATTTTTCAGTACAGGTCCAGACTAGTCGAGACTGGTTCAGTAAATTTCAGACTGAATCAGACTTAGGTCGAGACTACTTTAGTAATTTTCAGACAAGTTCAGGCTGGTCGAGTACTTTTCAGTACAAATAGTGCCCGTTTCAGACTTTTAGTGTTTTGTAGTGAATGTTCAATATTTCACCAGATTTAGTAATAAATCTATTGGAAAAATGTATGCAATCCTATTTTAAAAAAAGAAAAGTGAGGGTCAATGTGAAAAAAATTTCTTATACATTATGAGGATAAAGTAAAAGAGTTCTGGGTGTCAGAGACACTTTTAAAAAACTGAGGACTTACCATCTTAAAGGGAGTATGGGTTTGAGATGAAATGTAATTAGAATTCAATACATTTGCTTAGATTTAAGACAGCTATTGAAAAGTGACCAAATAAGACCCTAGACGTCATTAATCTACGTGTTAATTTTAAAGATAAGTATGTAGGATTTTTTTTTTTATATGTAAGACATCAAAATTTTGGAGAGAAAACGTACTCTGTACAGTTTTTTATTTCAGTTGCTGTTTTCATGCATTAAAATGTATGGAATTATAATCAGGAGTTAATTAAATTTTGTGTATTGTCGATTTTAGGCATTCATTTTAAGTTACCTGTTACTAAGAAAATATGATCCAAATGAAATAATAGTAAACCCTGTTTCAACTGAATTACAAACAGACTAGATCTATCTTCTGTGCCATTGGTCTATTTATTTTGCAGACCTGGAAGATTAAAATTCACAGGAACCACAGTTGATTTGAGTTTCATCATTTTGATTTTTTCTATCATGCTATTGAGAAACTGAAATCAACACGTTTCTTCTAAACTGTTGGTGTTGTATTGTGATTGGACTATCATTTACCATTCCAGTATCACTAAGGATTTCCTTGTTATGCCGAAAACACATCGTACGCTGAAATGTGCAATATGTTCGTAAAATCATCAGCAAAAATACGTCATTAACAGGTCGAGGCAGCAATAGGTATAAATTAAATAAATGTCATATAAATACACACAGTAGATATTTATATTCATAACAACAATGATAATTCAACACAGACATTTTAATATAGTAAAATGATCGAAAAACCGAAAACAAAAATATAACATTTCAGAAGCTGAAATAACAGTGACGAATAAACCACGGATTCGAAGTGATAGCAAACACTTGCATTGTGGACCGATGAATTTATTGACAAACCTTTTTTCATGGCATTGTATGCGGCCCTTCCTTTAAAAAGGAGTATCTTTTTGTGTATGACCGTACTTTGCTAATTGCTAGAGTCAACTTTTGTGCATTCATGATTCTATACTGATGACCTTTGGATTCCGTTTTGGACTGAGGAGCCTTTTACATTTTGGCAATAAGTTCAACTGGAGGAGGTTGCATAAATGAGCATATTTATCACCAAGTTTATAGTACGGGAGTATGAGCATCATATTTCAGAAGCATTCGATATTCTTGGGTTAACTCCATTTAAACAGGGCTAACTTTTTTGCACATGTATCTTATTTGCTTGGTCATAGGTAACTTTAAAATGCATAAAATAGACAATATATGAATTATAAACTCCCAATTATATTTTCATATATTTTAATGCATATAAACAGTTAATGGAAATTGATCGAAAACTCTAGATAGAACTTTCTGTAAATCAATAATATAGCAATTATAGTCTGTATGCGAGGTCGATACGATGTTATATCGACCTGAAAATGCATATCCTCCGATTGGCACAATATTACTTCCTTTTCTTTTATTGAACCTATGACCGAAATACTTATGGTTTGCTTCTCAAGACTAAATTTTGGGGGAATTGTACGTATTTTTTGTTTTATTTATTTATTTGGGGGATCTAAAACTGTTGTAGACTGCAAGATTCAAAGTGATTTTCAATTATAGACAGCCCCGCTGGTCCATCAGGAAACTGGGTTGCCTGAAATAATCCAAAAATGTTAACATGTTACGGGTAGTGTTTTTCAAAAATTAAATTTGCTTTCAATTGGTATAAAGAGATGAGGAATATACTTTTCCAGAAGTTACTATACGATCGCAAATTTTGCCGTCGTATTATGGTATGCAGCGCTGTCAAAAGCATCAGTGTCATCGACGTCAACGTTTGTGGTCCGCATAAAAGCTCAATTGCTAGTATTACCATGTATTTGTAGAGACTTTGTCTCATTTGCATTTACTCCATATCCCTTCATTGTTACCATTATGTAATATATGTAAATCGTAGATATTGTGGGAATGATTATAATTCTTTTTCTGATATCGTAAATAGAAAGAGAAATCGAAAGTCACTATTAAGCTTACGTTGAATATGTCACGTTAGGTTATATATGCTGTTTTACTTAAAAAGAAACCAAATATTGAGAAAAAGAAACGGAAAAGACTATAGAATGAAAAACTTACGTCAGATATGAAATATGCGACTTCATGTAATTGTGTTTTTTTTTTATTGTTAATCCATTTATTTTTTTTTTAATTTTATTTAATTATCCTTCGCTAGCTTGTACAATGTATAAGATGAAGAACAACAATGAAAGCGTTGTTCCATTTGCTTATTCTTACCATGTATTTATGGAGATTTTGTCCCATGTACATTTACTCCATATCCCTTTATTTCTTAATCGGCATACTAATACAAGGACAAAACGTCAGAAAGGGAACTTGAAAGATCTTGAATAAAAATTGACAAAAATTACAATATAAAAGCAACAAAAATGGAGAAAACATGATAAAGATAACACAATTTAGCAAAATTAAAAACGAATGCCACAAAGTAAAAACAAAGGCAAAGGCTGCGCTTCTGTCACAATAAAACTTGCAATGTTTTATGTTGAAGACCGTACGTTGACCCCTCGATGCTTTGTTTTGGGGTTTTTTAACTTGGAGATGCGATGCCGTCTCCTTGACATTTACCCCATTTCATTTCTTTTTCATATGTGAAGGTCTAGTAAAGCCGTTTTCGTCATATTGATCTGAAATAATAATTTCTAATATAACAAAATAATTTCTGATATAACAAAATAATTTCTGATATAAGAAAATAATATTCAATTACAAAAAATATTTTTTAATATTAACAAATCGATTTTTACTGTAAAAATCCATCTTTTTAGTATTAAAATATATTTTTTATTTTTAGATATCAGAAAGTCATTTTTTAATATTAGAAAATCATGTTTTTATATTAAAGAATAAAACTGATCTTTTAATATTACAAATTCCTTTTCTAATATTAGAAAATCCTTTTTAAAAAAGAAAAGGGATTTTTTAAAATAAAAAAATCATTTTCTAACATTATCTCTTTTCTAATATTGAAATCATCTTTTAATATTAATAAATCTGATTTATTTTGTAGTATAAAAAATTAGTTGATTTTCTTAATATTAAAAAAGGCTTCTTTGGGAACGCAATCGATCAAAAAGTTAGTAAGAGATAATAAAACGAGTATTTATTTTTTTATTTCTTGCAATGATGTTAAAAACTAGAAGGCATAATCCGGAAACTCGCTTTTCCAGTCGTAAGCCGTTTCCATATATACTCTACATTTCATAGGTGATGAATTTTTAAAATTAAAAATGTGATGAAATTATAATATTTAAAGGTATTTTTTTTAATATTTAAAATCGAACTGTTTATTTGATTATTTGATAATTAAAAAATAATTTGAATAATAAAAATCGAACTGATTATTCAAAATTAAAAATCAATTTTAATATTAAGTAATCCAACAATAATTTAATGCCAAAATTATTTTCTAATACTGCTTGCCATACAAACATCTACTATTGCGATTCATTAACAATAGCATTAATTTCTGAATTTGCAATAACATATTATAAAACGGTACAATCTTTTAGAAGCGAAGTTAAAGCAATTACCAGATCCCGTTTAAAGTTGCATAACAATATTTTTGTTTACAATTTCAAGACGGTAACGTCGACGGAGCTTGTTTCTTTAATATCATTCAGAAAGAATCAGAGACAGTTGGTCGAAAATATTTTGAATATTGAAGGTGTATCAATAAAATAAAATTAAATGAACAGACATGTTTTTAATATTTGAAATTCATTTTAAAATGAATAGTAAAATTTTACTCTTTATTATTAGAAAATATTTTTTAGATAATACAAAAACAATATTTCTATTCATTTTTTTCAGAATTTAAATCTAAAAGATACTCCTTTTATAAATAAATAGACACGATGATATAAAAATATTTAAAGTAACCAAATAATGATTTCAATACTCGATCTATTTTTCGATTGGTTACATCCAAAAATCTTTAGCCAATCATATAAGTTATCCGGTAATTGAGGTTTTTGGACGGTAAACCAGGATTACCTACCGATAAACCTGGTTTTCCTACTTTTGGTTAAATCCGCGCTGTAAGGCCTACTTTACCGACCGATAGGAAGCGGAGGTTAACATGCATTTAATCTTGGAAGCTCCCATTACCTTTCGGTAATGGGGGTTGTTTGTAGGTAAACTAGAAATACCGAGTGATAAACCTGGTTTTCCTAGGTTTTGGTTAAATTAGGGCTGAAAACCTACTTTATCGATCGGTAAAGTAGGTTTAGCAATAAAAACACATAGGAAGCGGAAGTTAACATGTATTTAATTTCGGGAACCCCAATTACCGGTCGGTATGCTAAATCAGGATTACCGACCCGGTAAACCGGGTTTTCTGGCGATAATTCTGGTTTACCTTAGTTCTGGTTTATTTCGCATGCCATACATGTAATGTATTTGTAAGATTGTTGCTATTTATGTTTAACATGAATTGTGTTTTTTTTTGTTTTTTTTTTTATTTTTGGTTTTCCCTATTCTCATTACGTTTGCCGATGTATTCAACAACAGTTTATTGAATACAATACTAGTTTTACTAAACTAATTTCATGTGCATCATTAGACATAGCTTTCCATGTGTCAAGTTTTATCGATATGAGCACAATTAAATAGTTGTATGTTAGAAGGGCATTAAATAAACAACTTTTAATCGATATTTTTAACTTTTAATAGTACGTACATACTACACAATGTTGTGGCTTAAGCCAAGATTCAGGAGCAGTTAGCATGCTTTTAAACTCAGTTACAATGTATGTTCTTGTATATGTTTACACAGGCACACAAAAAAATAAAAAATACAAAGCAAACAACACATTCAAAATTTGCACTTTTTTGTAAATACAAATGTATTTTCATTCATTCTCTTTATCAAAGACGAACTAACGAACACAAAAACATTACATATACTTATTAGGAGAGTTATCTCCGGTCAGTCATCAAACGCGTAC
Organism: Modiolus philippinarum; assembly: GCA_002080025.1. Lineage (NCBI taxonomy): Eukaryota > Metazoa > Mollusca > Bivalvia > Mytilida > Modiolidae > Modiolus > Modiolus philippinarum. The sequence goes on from MJUU01030683.1 coordinate 273,138, forward strand.
AAAAAATATATCCATACTGATCTGTGGATTCAAAATGTCTTGCTATCAATTGTATTTATTTCAAAGTAAATGAAATCTAACTCTTTATGTATATATGGACAAATGTTATACATTACAACTCGGATTAAATGAAAATAGCTACAATCAGGTCAAAATCATAACCCTGCAAAGTAAAAAAAATGGCCACAACGAATTCTACCAAACGATCGAAAAAAACAATTGTTCCACACAAAGTCTAGCTAACACTATTTTGTTTGGTGGAGCTTTAGATAAAAAGTAAATGCAGTTAACATTCTTCATGTTAGCAAAATAAAATAAAAGCAATTTTTATGGTATTGTTTCAATTATTTTTTTCGAAATTCTGAATAGTCATTAATTCGTTTCCATATTTCAATTAAAGTTATCAAATACCGTCAAATGCATAATTTCGATTACTAAATTACTTTTACACGCGCTTTTGAACATCATGGAAGCTGATTATATTCGACATTGATACCGAACATAAGCGAGACACTTTATTTCAAAAATTTACACCTGAAATTATAAAAAAATGAACAATTTGTTGTCATGCAATTAAAACCTTTTGCATAAAATAATAAGAAGGCATCCCTGTAAGAATATAGAATCCTTTCGGGTTGCATTTTATTGAATTTTGGCAGTTAAACGATTATAAATACTTACCTGTCAACTTAAGATATTCAGCAATTTTTTGTAAACTTTAGGCGAAAATAAACTTTCTAATATTTGAAAATGTGTATCATGATGTCAACAGTTTGCGAAATATGACGTTATTATTTTTCATTTTGATTTATATCTGCATGTAAATAGTCCCCCCTTGAGCATTAAATAAAGTTTCATATGCCTATGCTATAAATATTGGTAATGGATTTAATTTATAGTAAACCTTAAAAGTCATTTTTGAAACGTTTTACCGAAATAAAAATAAAGGATATGGATTAAATGCACAGATAACTTAATACCGAAGTCACTGTGAATTTACTTTCTGCATATGCGCATTTCGACAACTTATGTCTCTTCAGTGCAGATAAAATCTAAACGGTTGGAAGACCATAAACACAAAGATGTTTAAAAACTGATAGAGAAAAATTAACCAAAGTGATCTAAATTTAAAGCCAAATTCAGCTAAGGACAGAGCTTTGCATGAGGGAGATACTCCTTAGTTTTCAATGAAATTGGAAGGTTTCAAAAATAATCGGCTTTCGGGTCAGCACCGAAGTACTGACTACTAGGCTGGTGAATACCCTCGGGGACTAACAGTCCACCAGCAGTGGCATCGACCCAGTGGTAACAAATAACTAAATACCGAAGTCACTGTGAATTAATTTCTGCATATGCGCATTTCGACAACTTATGTCTCATCAGTGCAGATAGAATCTAAACGCTTGGAAGACCATAAACTCCAAGGTGTTTAAAAACTGATAGAGAACAAATAACCAAAGTGACAGACTTAGTCTCTACAAATACATAGTAAAACCAAATAATGGAGCCACCCTTTTTTTTTGAAGTCACTATGAGTCCTTCAACATTGAGTTTTGCCTACTCTTCATAGCAATTTGAAGACAGTTTAGCAGGATTCCTTGCTAAATAAAAGCAACACTGCATCAAAGTTTTTTATCCATGAATGCGAGATCGTCAACAAACATTAAATTAACTGGCAAAGTGTTCTTTACCCCCTTCACCATCTTTCAGAATTAGGTGTTGTCATTTTCTTTTCTTTCAAGATTGTGGACATGGAGTTAGTCGTTTACTTGTGTTGGGTTTTATTCGTTTGTTTATGGGGAAACGGGACAGATAAATGGGAGGTATGGGAACCCATAAACCGGTTTAATCCTACCGCTGGCTTTTGCTAGTGTCGGTACCAAGTCTGACTGTCCGAGTTACTATCGTTGCTTACTTTTGTCTTTTGTCTTATTTGTGTTTTTTCTGGCAGATTGTAGCATGTAATTGTAATTTTCAGCCATTGCAGATCTTTCCTGTTGTCCTTTTTATTATATTTACAGTCGCTGTGAACTGCTGCCCGATAAAAAGACCAAAAGAAGACAAACACAACGTACAAACATATATAAAATTTATATATAATTAATTTGTGTTACTATAGAGTTAGCTTTACATGTTATAGTGCTTCCAACTTTAACAATATACATTGCACTATTAACTTATATCCAAAATTTCAAAAATCAACAAATTTCGAATCAAGAAGGAATGAATATATCACAGGACCTTGAAGGTCACATGTTTTGCACAGATATACCATTTTGCATCTGTTATTGATGTGCATGCAACATATTTAGTTATTGAGAGCATTGACAACTTGATTCCAGAAAACTTCATCGCTATATTCATCATTTGGATATTCGATATAGGATTGTGAATGCACCAGCTCACGAATATCAAGCGGCAATTTATTTGCAGGCACTTTTTCAATAAATATTAGAAAAATAATGTTTTCATTCATCCTTTCATATATGCTTTCCATTCTCGCCATTTTATATTCAAAGTGGCACCAACTTGATTTCAAAAATTGTGTGAAAAAATGGCGATGGCTTTTCGACTGTTGTGAATTGCTGACGTAATATTAGTTGCAATGTCATTTCCAGGTAGAAAATTCCGTTTGTGTATACAGAGTTGTATACCGTTTTCTTTTTCAACTTTCGCATGCAAGTGCGTATGAACAAAATCACCATCCTCATCAGCATACGAAACAAACGCTCCATACACGTCTCGAAGAGAGGACATTGATTTGTGGGATCGTATTTTGACCATGTAGTACAGGTAACAAAGCTTCCAGTGGTAGCTGTATACCAACCCAGAACTCGTAATAAATAGAAATAAAATAAAGTTATCGCTGATACTAATATGTCAATTAGTGGTTTAAATGCCATACATTCCTTCTGCAATGTTCGATATTTCGTGTCAATATCTTTAAAATCCACTCTCGTCAGATTTGAAAGTTGGCATTTGTAACTAGTTTTCCTCGTCATATTTACCATAGTTTTTTCCATCCATTTCACGAAATCAATCGTTTCACATGTGCATAGAAAAGGGTTGTCACCAAGGTCTACTTGAAATCTTTCATTTATTTCAGCCAATAAGTCCAACTTATTCCTTGCTTTAGTGTTGAGAAATTCTATTCTGTTATGTCTCAGATTTAAAAATGATAAATGTATCAGTTGCTCTGTGTTAAATATCATCGATTCCAGTATATTGTTGCTCAAATCCAGTGTCCTGAGTGATCTCTGAGATTTGAAGAAATTTGAAACAGATGCGTGATTTCATTGTTCGAAATATTTAAAGTTTTGAGATTATAAAGATGCCGAAATATATCTCCGTTTCGGTCAATAGAGAAAACAAGGCCTAAAATATTATTTTGCAGATGAAGTTTCTCTGAATTGAAGAAGTCAGGACAAAAAAAAATTGTTGACAAGTATGAGCACATATTTGATGAAAGGTCCATGTACTTTAAAACCATAAGGTTCCTCAAAAGTGAGGTAATAATATTATCACTGAAATCAATATACTCTAGAGTATTCTCTGTGAAATGATATTCTAAAGAACCAAATAGGAGGTTACTGGATCTGATATTGAGTTGTCTGAGCTGCTTTGGCACAAGTATGAACGTTTTCTCCATGTCTAATGTAGTCTGTATTCCAGTATTTGGTTTGTATTCTTTTGATACATCATAAAACAATCGAGTGTTTATACAAATGTTAACAGGATTACAGTGTTCAGGATAGTGATTATAAATGTTGCTTTTGAAAATATTAGAAATATGTGCTGTTTTCACCGACATTGTTACTAGATCCACAACATACGATCCCATGGTAAATTTATTATTACTTGCAGATACATGTTCTATGGTTTGTGGAAGGTACGAAAGAGCACACTTTTCAAAGAGCTGACAACGATGTGAAGTTCTATTAAAGATGTGTTGATTAAATGCTTGAAATGTTCTTGTTGTACAAATGTGTTAAAATCAAACGTTTGATGTATTCTTTTTAAAAACTCTGATCGCTGAAAGTAACGTTTTTCAACACCTCAAATGTTAGCAAGTATTGTTTGAAATATCAAGAGTTTTAATGGTCTTCAAATGTTCAAACGTTGACTTGAAATTTGATTGAAGTTTGCAACCGGAAATATTTAGATTTTTTATGTGACGTAGGCCCCTAAAACTTCTTGAATTCAATTGTTTTATTGAACATACTCCCGTTAATCCAGATAAATCAAGACTTGTCAGTTGGTTGAAACGAGCAAAATATGGTGGTGGAATTCCCGTTGAATTAGTTATGAAATCCATCTTTAAAGTCTTCAAAGAAAGTAGTGGTGATAAATATGGATGGTAAGAATCATAAAACAAGCAGACATGATTTTTACCTGCAACGAAAATTTTTGTAATAATCAGTAAAGTGTTTTTGCCCGAAAGACTTAAAAAAGTGGTATACTGAAAACTATCGGACCAAATATGAAATGTAATGAATAACTGCATTCTGTATTTTTTACGAATTATGAAGAGCAATTTTCCTTGATGCCACAATTACGTTTTCGATAAGTTCTTAAGTGAGGGAAGATCTGCAAAATCTGCCAACACATTTCGCCACAGGCAAATAAATATCTGCAAATTCAATTAAAGATACAAATTTCTTGAAATTCGGGTTATTGGATGTGGTTTGTTTCCATTGATTTATTCACTTTTCTAACTTTTTGGGGCCATTAAGGCTTGATAAATGGTATTAGGTTCCTCACTGTGTTAAAGACCGTACGGAGACCCGTAGATGCTTTGTTTTGGGTCGTTTTAACCTGGATATGGGATGTTGTTTCATTGACATTTACTCCATTTCCTTTCTTTTTCCAAATTTGCTCTTTTTAATTGTGTATGTCCAATTTGAATGATGGGAATATTTATATGTTTGTTGCAATTTTCATAAAATCCTTTTCAGACCCTATTGCTAATTTGTTCTCTATCAGCTTTTTCACATATTTTGGTTTTAATGGATTTCTAAATGTTTTGAATTAATCTGCACTGAAGTGACATAAGTTGTCGAATCCTGCATAGGCAGGAAGGAAATTCATAGTAACTTCGGTATTTTTTTCATCTATTCATTAAAAGGATTTACATTATAAAAACATGCTTCTTTTGCTTGTCGTTAATTGAATGCAATGGATGACATTCAGATATGAGGTTGTCCATGTTTGCCATTCAATTTTTGTGTTAAACTAAACACATATGAAGCAATGAACTTCAATAGTAGGTATTTTATCAAGACGAACAGACTTTATTGCCACCATCATCCTACCAGACTGGAAATTAAGGCATGTATTTTTATCCTTGATTTGAGAATTAAGTCTGACTGAATTTGCTCCATTAAAGACATTTTTTCAATAAAATCAAGTTAAAAGCAGAAAACAATCGTTAGGTTACAAAAAACAATAAATGCTGTAATTTTACTTTCAAGTAGAGTATTTATTGATAAAACGTAAGAATTTTCCTTATCTATATATCTATTTATCCCGATATCAAGTGACGACTTTCTGTATCAGAATAGATCTTAGGGCCTCTTCAAATTGAACTGTAACATGTCAACAATACCAAACATCTGAGGTTCTCATCCAAAGTTCCTTAAACTTTTGGAAAATTGGCGAATTATACATTCTATAAATAGTTATTGATACAAGCTGTCATTTAAAAAAAAACATTTAATAAGTATCTTCTATGCTGAAAAAAGAGTCTGGGTAGATAAGATGATTTAGTATTCGTTTTATTATTATGCCCTTAAATGCAAATTTGTTGTAGCCAACCATTTTTACCTATATTATTGTCATCCAACCAGTATTGATTTAGTCATTTTTTCTATATTAGATCATATTGGCGAATTATACATTCTATAAATATTTAGTGATACAAGCTGTCATTTAAAAAAAAACATTTGATAAGTATCTTCTATGCTGAAAAAAGAGTCTGGGTAGATAAGATGATTTAGTATTCGTTTTATAATTATGACCTTAAATGCAAATGTGTTGTAGCCAACCATTTTTATCTATATTATTAGCTCACCTGGCCAAAGGCCATGTGAGCTTTTGCCATCACTCGGCGTCCGTCGTCCGTCCGTCCCTTAACTTTTATTCAAAGATCTTCTCCTCTGAACTACTGGGCCAATGCTAACAAAACTTGGCCTGAATCAACACCAGGGTATGCTCTTTCAAGTTTGTGATTTTTATGTCCATAGACCAAACAACATGGCCGCTGTTACTAAAAATAGAACATAGGGGTAAATTGCTGTTTTTGCAAATTACTCGAAAATCATTACAGATATCAAAATTCTGACAAAGTTAAAATGATCAGCATGATGAGATCTACCTGCCCTGCAATTTTGGAGAATATCCTATTACCCGTCTTGGAGTTATTGCCCCTTTTCCGTAAAATTTTCAGTTTTTCGTTACTTCTGGTCTTATATATTGAAATTGATAGAAGATAAAAGGAAAGTTTATATGACAGAAATGGTTAGCATAGTAAGATCTACCTGTCCTGCAATTTTGAAGAAAATCTGACAACCCACATGGGAGTTATTGCCGCTTTTTCTTTGAATTTTCACAATTTTTGAACGTTTTTACTTTTATTTCAAAAACTGTTTGAGATAAAGCTTAAATGTGAATTGCAAAAGTGTTGAGGTTTTCCAGAACTACAATTTCCACATATTGTCCAGCAGGTTTGCATCTCATCCAAGATGGCCACCAGCGGGGAAGATAGTTAAACATAGGACCTTAAGGGAAATGCATTCAAAGATCTTCTCCTCTGAAACCACTGAGCCAATGGGGACCAAATTTTGTCACAATAGCTTGGGTGGTCCCCTTTAAAGTTTGTGATTTTTGCGTTTGTACCTCATCCAATATGGCTGCCAGCGTGGAGCACAGTTTAACATAGGGACCCTATGGGAAATGGATTCAAATGTCTTCTCCTCTGAACCCACTGAGCCAATTGGAACCAAACTTGGTTACAATAGTCTTTAGATGTTTTCCTTCAAAGTTTGTGATTTTTATGTGCATACCTCATTCAAGATGGCCGCAGCAGGGAACATAGTTTAACATAGGGACCCTATGGGAAATGCATCCAAAGATCTTCTCCTCTGAAACTACCAAGCCAAATTGAACCAAACTTGGTCACAATAGTCCTTGGGTGGTCCCCTTTAAAGTTTGTGAGTTTTACGTTCTTACCTCATCCAAGATGGCCGCCAGCATGGAACATAGTTTAACATAGGGAATCTATGGGAAATGCATTCAAATGTCTTCTCCTCTGAACCTACTGAGCCAATTGGAACCAAACTTGGTTACAATTGTCCTTGGGTGATCCCTTCCAAAGTTTGTGATTTTTAGTTTGTACCTCATCCATGAATGAAAATGTAACATCTGATGAACTGATTTGTAGTATGAATGGGTGGTCTATAGGTGACAATGAATAATACCAGTGACCAGGTGAGCGATTCAGGCTCATGTGAGCCTCTAGTTTTCATCCAACCAGTATTGATTTAGTCATTTTTTTCTATATTAGAACATGTTTACATTATATCTCACGATATATAAGTCACTTTTTTTCAAATACACATCAAATAAATTATTTAAACTTCCTTGTTAGCTTTTGTAGCCTTCGTTTCACGCAATGACGCTGTTTGACTCGATTTGTGGAAGAACATGATCGATCTAAATGTAATGTTTAAGCTATCGTTCGCGTATGGCGCATGACCGAAGAATAGACATATATTTAAGAACTCTAAAGCAAAGTCTACTTGTTTAAGTCCAGCCACCTCAACGCCAACCACTTTTGACTTATTTTTTCACATCCAAGCAAAACTTGTAGTACTAGACTTTACACCCAGTGAGTTAGGGACACGCGTAAAATGGTAAAAAATTTACTAAACATAAAGTTACATCATCTAATTACGTGTATTATATTTATCCCACTTACTGGAAGAAATTAATAAAGAAAAAATTGAGCGATTTCTTGTTGATATAATGATAGATGCTGATCAGCTACATGTACATGTAACTAATACCGATAAGGGCCAGCTGTTACGGTTTTGTGAAAAAATCAAACGACACTTCATTTTGTAAGCCGAATGTCTCGTTTGAGTTAAAACAAATAAATCTATTTAAGGGAAAAGGTACGTTTTTACAGTGACAGGAAAACCATTCACTGCAAATCTTGAGTTCTATTCAGTAAAAAAAAAATATATATATAAATACTTACGTGACACTTTCGTTGTCTGTCTGGTGTGAATATGAAGAGTTTTATTCAGTTGTGTTTTTTCTGCATCAACTTGTATGCACTTCCGCGTTGTTAGTGCATTTTATATATATTAGGAACAATATACACCTTGCAGTAGTCACATTTTAATATAAAAGAATGATGAATTTATTCAACAGAAGTCATGTGGCAAACTCATTTTAATATTTTTCTACCCAGATGTTTTTCTCAATGTTGCCAATTTATTTTTACTTTGTAACATGTAATACAGTAGAAGTGAACAAAGTTCCATTATCTTGACTTGTATGTTGCATATCAGGTCTTCACCATTTTAGCTAGATATTTTTAAGTAATAGCCCTGACAGCTCCAGAGGCGGAGTAGGAAATTAGAAGAAAAATATACAAATTCCATGCAGATTTAAGAAATTAAATGACAAAAAAATAACAGTAATTACTTCAGCATGCTTTTGTCCGCAACCCAATTTAATTCGACGGTGTAAAATGGACTTGATAATTTAGGCTGGAAAGGTTATCAAATTTGAATTAGATATCAGAATTCCTTAGGATTCATCCTTTGATTAAATACAATCCATATGGATCGAGGCTAAATATAGCTTATTAAAGATCTTTTTAAAAGTAAGTACATGTACAAACAAATGTGTGATGAAAGTGAAATTAAGAACAGTTTATCACAGGTCCTCTGCATATAAGCAGCAAATGTGTAACTTACATCGATGCTTGTCCTAAAACAGACAATTCGTAAAAAACTTGAATTCTATATAAGGAAGATGAATCTTTCTTTTGCAAAGCTAGGTCGATTGTCTGATATTGGCGATACACTAAGGCCCTTAAGATAATTAATTCGTTCCAATCAGCTTTTTATGTTTATATATTTTCACACTGGTCATTCGGCTAATCGGGTGCATTGTCCGTTAATTTTGTTTTATACGTGTTTACAACGGTAATGGGTCCGTTGATTGGAGTAGGTTACAGTCAGTTAATCTGAATTTATCGTAATATCAACATAAATGTCAGTCAAATTTTGCTTTTTATTAATGCATGCAATTAATAGGAAACTAATGTGTGTGTCTACCAGTGTAAAATGATGTGTGAATAGTGGTGTGATAACATTTTTGTGAACATTGTGCCATTTAAACGCATTTTAGAAAGGCGTATTACTTACAACTACAATGTATATTTTGACCTTCTCCAATGTAAACAAACTTCAATTTTTTAGTGTTTTATGAGAAAAATACCAGAGGAAACATACATTTATAGTTTTCAGAGGACAAAAAATGAATAAGTAGAACACATTACCTTAACAACACAATGTACTGATTTATATTTATGAAGATAATCATGATTTATTGAAAACTCAGTCAGTTAATTGAAAGGCCCCTGATGCTCAGTCCGTTAACTTGGTCCGTTGAGAGTAAATCTGATAGTTCCAGTGTCGTTTGCCGAAGCAAAGTCGACACATATGGGTTATTATTCATTGGCTTTTGTTGTCTATCTGTGTCATGTGTTGAATTCTTTATTTGCAATTGACAATTTGTAGGTCAGCGTCCAACTAAACTTTAGTAGAATATCTTAAAAAACCCAAAATGTTTCAATTGTACAGTTAATACTTAAAATATCATTGTACTGATTTTAAGCATCTTTCAGTTTATTAATTTATTTAGATTGGATCTGCGTTGAAAAGAATAAGCTATCGAAATGGCTATCTGCGGAAACTACATTTACAATTACTTCGGGGTTATCAGAGTACAAAAATAATTGATTACAGATTCCAACCAATATTATAATTATTTGTATCACAGTGGTGCTTCATTTTCTTTGGAAAACAAAGTGTTCAATAAATCCCAATACCCATGTGGGGGTGGAGCCAAGACAGTGCTACAACTTCTAAGTTCTGGAAGTTATTGTACAAGAAACAGTACAATAAATTCAACAACGACTGTAGAAATAATTTACATACCTGCATAAAATATCTCCAATAAATACATGAAATATCTTAATCGATGCCCTTCTAAAAAATTCAACCCTGTCGTTTTCAGTAAAAAAAAGGCACCGGCAAAATCAAATTATGCACGAAATTCCTTGTAAAAATAGCTAACGATTCCGCATTTAATGAAATTTTATAGTGTCCATTTGTTAGTCATTCTGTGATAGTAATATAAAAAATAGGCCTAGATGTGCCCTAATCTTCGTCTGAAAAAATAAATTGCATTTTTAACAACAGGCGGATTTAAGCCACTGACTTTTTTACCACAAAAAATATATATATATATAATAATCCTGTATTTAACTACCCGTTTTAACGTATTATTATAACACATCTTTACGAACTGTACATGGAAATGAAATATTATAGGATTTTTAATGAAAAATTAGGCGGTTTTCATACCATTTTCGGGATTTATATGCCTCTATTCTCTCCTGAAAATCTCTGACAGATTAATAGAATAATGCTTTTCAATATTTTTTTTTATCCCCGAAGCAGCGCAACGATTTGGATAATATTTACGCAGTGATACCTTAGGCCAGTTCAGAGACGAGTCCTGATTGATGATTTCTGTATAAGTTATGCCCCTATTTAACTTCGAAAAATTCCCCAATTACGTGGGGTTTCAATTTCTGAAGCGGCGGTGATATATGACTTCGTGTAGCCCTTGTAATGTTTGAAAAATTTCTATAATTGCAAAACTTAAAATCATATTGACACGGGTGAAAAACCCTTGTTGTAGTAAATTACCCATACGAATTGTGCATTACCTATAAAAAGCATGCGTTAATTTACAATTCGTCAACATTTTTTCAGACAGTTTTCAACTTTTGACTACAAGTTGGACACGGACTATTTGATTTTCAGGAGGGGGGNGGGGGGCGGGTAGTTTTTAGGAAAAAAATTTCTGGCCTCCATTTTTGCCAAAATAAATTCTCTGGACAGCATCAGGGTTGAAAAAATGATCTGGCCCGATTCTGTCTATTAGAAAAAAGTCCGGCTCAACAAAATTTCCTAGTGTATATGGGAACACGAAGCGGGCGGAAAAAAATTCCCGGCTCGGGTGAAAATCCCAGGCCCCCTGAAAAAATAATGGTCCGTGCCTTACTGCTTTGAATCTTGGGAAGATGAAGGAACAGATGGACGGACGGACACACTACATCATACGGTTTAATAAGACAATAGCAAGCAATTTCGACAGGAAAAGACAGTGTACTAAACTTCACTAATTTCAGTTCTATCACAAACTTTTGACATATTAAATCAAAAGTTGTACCAGTCTTAAAAAAGAAAAATTGCCATCACTTTTTTGGAACGGGGAATGAATCGTGGAAAATCTTTGTATCAATACCTGCCTATCAATGCTGTCATATCACTTTCTTCGCTGGTTCAAGTTGGTTCCCTTGTCATGTAGACTTCAAATATTCAAATACAGGTACACTATTTTCTGTTTTAAACATGTTTGGTTTGATGTGGTACCTTTTCACTTTTTGTTATAAAAATTTAAATCCTGCATGCAACACGGCAACATCCAACTAATGTAATACATCTATTGAAATAACTTCGCTAACTGTCTCATTGCCACGTGACAATAATTGATTGACATGTCCACTTTGATACAAGCCATATATTGAACTAATATTTATTCCATCACGTGATATTTTGATGGAAAGCTCGTCCGAAGACTCGCCCACCATCAAAATATCACTAGATGGAACAAATATCAGTTCAATATATATGTCATATGTAATCAGTTTGTGCACCTTTTACTTGAAATATCATATTTTTGAATTTAGAGGTCGAAAATAAGTCCTTGGAAGATTGCAATTTTGTTAATTAACTTTAATGAAAAGTTTCCATTATCGAGTTCTGCATGAAACATTCATTTTCTGTTTTTGTAGAGGCCCACCTAGTCAACAATAGCTCATTGTCAAATGCCATTCCAGCGTCTAAGTAATCTTTAAAAGATTTTGCACCTTACACTTAAATTATTAATTATGAAAAAGAAAGGCATTGGGGTAAATGTCAAAGAGACAACATCCCATCTCAATGTTAAATCGACCCAAAACAAAGCCTCTAGGGGTGAACGTACGGTCTTCAACGAATATAAATGTTTTGATTTTAGGAGTCCAAAATAAAATAAAATAAGCTCATTGTTACCTTTAAACAGCCGTCAAGTACATCCATTGCTTTTAATTTTACAGACTCTCAACAAGCAGAAAATAGCTAAATTAATTGATAATTCCCAACTACCTGATAAGCGCTAATCACTGGTTGTCATTTTGGTTGGATGTGGAATTGTCAAATACAATCTGAAGACTTGTAACTTGATTAGTAATATCGAGTTTTCGAGAATATTGTTGAAGGCGTTTTCCATAGGGGCCAATGTTACACTTCCATTGGTAGTTATCATGGATGAGTTGCTGATCTGCCAGGTATCATTTTGAAGGGGAATTTCTGAGGAATATTGTAAAAGTCGATTGCAGGAGGTTTCAAATTCTCTTTCTCATACTTCCTGTCAAAAGCCATCTAAGATTTATTGACAGGACCAAGTTATTTCCTATTTACCCAAAGATAAAATCATTGAAATCATTCTCATACTGTTCAACATTAAACAATATTTTCTACTGGTGACCATAATAGAAATACTCCGACGTTTGTGCCATTATGATCATTTTTTGTATCAACTGGGCAAAAGATATCCTGAGTGTCTTTTTATATGGTCCAATATGAAATCATACCAACGGTTAAAGTGCAAACCGGACAAACACCTTTTTACAGTGGTCAAATGTGGTTCCAATTGACTAAGTAGTCTCTCAGAGGAGATCCTTGCTAATGGCTTTCTTAACTACAAACCTGAAAAAATCTACGGGAAAAACAAATTAAAGACCATTGTCAACAATTTTGTTTCTAATTGTTCATGCAATTTCAGAGGCGAAGGTCTTTTAATGGGCTTTAAATAGAGTCCAGTATTAAACAAACTTTTCCGTTTGCGGTCATCTTAGATAAGGTGAAGACTTGCCAGACACATTTGAATATACCAACTAAGAACTAAATCACCAGGTTTTGTTTCCTACTGGCCAAGTTGCAAAAGAAGAAATCTTTGTGTTTTTCCATAACGTCCAATGTTAAACAAACTTGCTGCCATCTTGGATGAGGTGCGGAAGCGGACTTGTCGGACATATTTTGAATAGCGACTATCAGAGGATTATTTTGTCCCAGTTTGGTTCCAATTCGCTTTGTTGCTTCAGAGAAGATATTTGAATGACTTCCGCTAGGATCCAATGTAAACCTATTGTGTGACACTTGTGAATAGATTTGGTTTAATTGACCATATACATTGTATGAAGTAACATGAGAGGTCTTTATATATTTTTTATACAGTCCAATATTAAACTACTTTTTCTGTTGTTGCCATCTTGTATGAACTGTATACCTGATAGACGCATTTAAAAAAAAGAAACCTCCCCATTACTATTGCAACAAGTTCGGTTTCAATCCCATGTGAAGCCCGATTAAGCCCGGGGGTCTAAAATCTGCTAGATAGAATTTTCTGATATTTTCATGACTTACACTATGTTATTGGAGCATGCATAAAATATAAGAATGAAATATGTCATGTGAAATTCAGCTAGTTCGGTTGAAATAATAGGGAAAATTAACAAATTTTAACAAAAAATTAATTTATTTTAGTTACATCTGATAGATTTTTTTAAAATTCTAATAATTATTAGCTAATATACTGTCGTTCAATTTCCATGAAAATTTGTTTAGGGTACAGAACTTATTTTTGAATAAATCGCAAATAACTTATTTTTTCCTATCATTTCTATACAAATTATCTCCCCTTAATTGTACAGGAGTTTGTTGAAAAGGTTCAATATAATGCATGGTTTCGCAATAAAAATGGCACACTGAAGAGACATAAGTTGTCGAAATGCGCATATGCAGAATTTAAATTCACAGTAACTTCGGTATTTAGTTATTCATCAAATTTAACCATTATAGGACATTGAAAATGGTTTTGTAGATTATGTTTTCAACTAGATTTTTCTGACGATCAACATTTTTCAAGTACACTCAGCTGAAAATAGTTTTGGCTTACAGTCGGGCCAACACTTCAGTGAAATATCAATAAAAATCTTAAATATTGCTAATTTACGTTATAATGAAATAATAGTATAGCTTTATCATGTGGGATTATGAATATGGAAGACATCTATATTGTAATCGAAATACGCTATATGACAAAATCATTCAGTTCACGTAAATATATAACTTTGCGACAAACGGAAATAAAAACAAATTACGACCTCCCTCAGCTAGTAACCTTTTTTATAAGCCCGAGTACAAACGCCTATAAAAGTCTATCATCAATTAATAAATTGTATACATTGTTTTTTTTTATTGTCGATTGTCCTGATTATCAGTCCTTGACCAATAGCAGATCCTTGGCTTCGCATTGTTTTGAAAACGAGAAAGATATACAAAAAGCCATGTGTTATCACTTTTTAATCGTTTAAGCATTACCGGCTACACACTCATTAACTGTCTTTTAAATTGTAACCAACCCATTAACGGACAGATAATTTGTCATTTTTTAAAATAACTAGTTTAAACTCTTTAAAATGAATAAAGAATACTTGACTGCCAGTTGTTTAGCTATTCTAAATAAAATGCTGAGTCTAGTACAAAATATAACATTTTTTTTTTCTGAACAAATATCTTTTTCTGATTTATATTTACAAAATTTGTTATCAAAATTGTACTAGGGTACATCATCGCCTTTTAGTTTTCTGACAATATTTTGAAACGTATGTTGAAAAAAGTTACAATGTACGCTAGCGTTATGATAATTGCACTGGTAGATAAACGCATTTTATGAGATAACTATTATTTGTTAACTTAAAATCAAATTTATCATAAAATTCCATTACATAATTCAGAGCTGCCAACCCTCCCGATTTTGGCGGGAGCCTACCGATTTTCCGTCCCAATTCCCGCCCTCCCGCGTTTGTACTGTTTTCTCCGGAATTTTGTTTTCCTCAAAAATCCTATAAATTGCGTTCGTTTCGTTTGTTCTTTACCGGATCTAGAAAATAATTGATGGAACAGCATGCGTATCCTCCACCGTAAATGCATCAAATCAAATAAACTTTATTTAAAGTCGGCAAGTTAAATAACAACATAACATAAGCTCTTACAGAGCTTTAGAACCGACATTAAGTGCGACAAATATACAGTGCATGCATACATAGATATATAATAATACAAGACATAAAACAGATATCAAGCAGAGACGTATATAAAACAGTACAAACACATATTACACATATGATATAAGACATAAATATCATTACACATTACATTGCTTCGTGATACCACATAAGTGTCCACATTCAACAAGTAGGCAAAAATAAATAGAAAATTTATCAAGCACATAAAAAGCACTAAAGTTGAAATAAAAAGAAACATGTATGGCTAAAAACATAGCTGAGACAAGCAAATAAAAACATTTAGCAGATAAATAATAAAAGAGCAAACAAAATAAAAACGATATGGCTTTAGGCACGCTGCTCCAAGTTATTTAATTTTTACATGCACTACAAAAACAGGATTGTCCCTCCCACCTCGAAATCATAGTTTTGAATTGGTTGAAATTGGAACAGCTCCTTATCTCCTCAGGCAAGGAATTCCAGAGTACTGGGGCAGCGTACCTAAAAGATTGTTTACCATACCTTGTTGTTTTTACATGAGGGATCTGCAGTAAATTGCTGTACCTGAAATTATATTTATGATTCTGTATATTTATTAGGTCAGATAATACAGGTGGTGCTAGGTCATGTAAAATTTTAAAAGTTTCCAAAGCCATGACCCTGATACGTCTTATATGAAGAGATGGCATTTTTGCCTTAATGAGAAGTTCTTCATATGAAGAATTGTAATCAAAATACACATACCTTAATGCTCTCTCCTGGATTTTTTTTCTATTTTCTTTGTATTAGCAACTGAGCAAAAATGCCAAGAAAGGGGACAAAAATTAAAATTAGATAGTATGAATGTATGAAAAATAGTAAGCCTACTTAATTTACACAAATTTTTACCAATTCTTTTCAAAATATTCAGTTGCTGTACAGCTTTTTTACAGATAGACTTAATCATGGTTATTAAAATTTAACATAAAATCAATGTCAACACCTAAGAGCTTAACTGTTTCATCACATGTTATACTACTACCACCAATACTAAAAGACGGAGATTTTTGTGCTGTTTTTTTCCCTACGGCAATCGCCTGAAACTTTTTAGGGTTAGCCTGCATACAATTGACATGAAACCAATCTATTAATATTTTACTTTCATCTTCTAAAACATTAACCAAATTATCAAAATTTGGAGAACAGTATGACAAGGTATTGTCATCTGCATAGTTATACAAATCACCTTTATCTATAAAATAAAAAATATCATTAATAAAAATATTAAAAAGTAAGGGTCCCAAGATGGAGCCTTGGGGTACACCTTTTTGTATATCTGTCCACTGGCTTACAATACCACCTATTTTTAGTTTTCTTCGAGTTAAATAAGACATTAATAAGTTGCATGCTTCCCCAGACAGGCCATAGGAGGACAGCTTACAGATCAGTATATCATGGGGGAGGCAGTCAAACGCTTTTGATAAGTCCATAAGAATAGCAGCCAAATATTCATCTCGTTCCAAAGCTAATTTCCAATCTTCCAAAAGTTTAAGCAGTGTTATTTGACAGCCATGTCCTTTCCGAAATGCACAAAGAAATTTATCAAAAATGTTTTCAAAGAATTCGGATAATTGTTCTGCCAGCACTTTTCAAAAATTTTAGAGGGAATAGGGAGAATGCTGACAGGTCTGTAATTGTTTTTTAGGAAAGGATCGCTCTTTTTATAGATCGGTGTAACCTGTGCCTCCTTTAGCAGGTCTTAATTGAAAAATTTATCATTTCAGTAATTGGTCTTACAATTGAAGATTTACAAGATTTTGTTAATTTAAGGTGTCTCAGTGGTATTATTCCGCCATTTTTGTCTAATAATTGTTCATTTAAGTTTCATTCATTAAGAAATTTAACAAAATAATTATCTGAAATGAAAAGAAAGTTCAAATGTATTTAAAATTTTATTTCTTATCATTTTTATAACATTTTTGTTACAAAAACGTGAGCTAAAACACATGAGCTTTAAATCTGTTGCTGGATTTACAGAACACAGAAATTATTCAAGGGAGATAATTTGATAAAATAATTTAACAAAGATATCACTAGAGAAGTCAACATTTTGCAATTTTTCTCTCTTATTTCAACGGTGACCCATAATTTTTATTTTTTATATGTAAACTACATAATAATAAAGTATGAAAAAATTCTATAATAGATTTTCAAACTATCGTCTCATATAATCATATTTACTTATCATTTCTATGTAAAATCCTAAAATTTTCAATTTCAGATTTTTTCGCTTAAATGCACGGTGACCCCCAAATTTTAATTTACATTTTGAACAATAATACAATTATGTTTCTACGCGGAAAATTTCACAAAATTCTATAATAGGAAATTAATACCCTGCAGACGCCTTAACTGAAATTTTATCAACTCCAGTTGCTTTTTTAGTATCAAATTTATCAATAATTTTGGAAACTTTATTTTCACTGGTTGGTGTAAAATTAAAACAATTTTTCTCAAAATGTTTATCTGCAATTCTTTTTAAACTAGGATGATCACTTTCATCAAATTTATAATTTTTGCCAATATCTTTTGCGACATTCACGAAAAAATTGTTAAAAACCTCAGCTACATCTTCATTATTTGAAATAACATTTTCATTTTCTTGTAATATAATTTTTGTATCTGAATTTATACTCTTTTTTGAAAAATATGGTTTGATTGTTTGCCAAAAGTCTTTCTGTTTACACCCACCAGTGCATCTTTCTAGAAAATACTTATTTTCTGACTTCCGTTTTAATTTATTTACATAGTTTCTTCGTATTCTATATTGTTCCTAGGTTTGGAGCTCTTGCTTTTGAGAAACTTTGAATAATACATTTTCTTTTCATAAATTGCTTTCCGCAATTCCCTGTTCATATAAGGTACCTGATTCTGTTTCTTATACATAGTTTTTAATGGTATATGTTTATCAAAAATAGTTGACACTTCATTTTCAAAACTTTGATAACATTCATTAATATAACTATCTTTATGAAGCGTTAAATTAATATTTGCTATATCTACATTTAATGCATCTACATCAAGTTTTTTGAAACTTCTATACTTTATTATTTGTTTTTTCTGTGTTGTGATCATATTATTTATAACAGTAGTGATCATATTGTGACAGTCACTGATTCCAGTTGGAAAGTTAAGTGATTTTATACATAATGATTTTTTTATTTGTTAAAATAATATCTGTCAGAGAGGGGGTACAGTTCTTCATATAACATGTTGGTTCCTTGATTAAGTTCGACAAGTCAAATAGTTCTATGATTTCAGATAGTATCCTTCCCTTGTTGGGACAAAGAAGATCATAATTAATGTCACCAATTACCATATAATTATCATAATATGTAATACATTTGTCAAGAATTATTGTCATGTTCTCACTAAATGTTTGATCATTCATGTTGGGAGGTCGGTAGATACACACGATACACCATTTAGTTCTATTTAGGATTACCTCATATGTGATGTTTTCTAGGGTTTTGCACTCCAGGTCTGGTCGTCGTCTAGCTGGGATGTCAGATCTGATGAAGGTCGCAATACCGCCACCATGCAGGTCTCTATCCCGACGTTCTATTTTGTAACCAGGTACTTCAAATAGGGTGTTCCTGTAAGATGAATCAAGTTTGGTTTCTGCTATGACTAGAAAATCAACTATTTTATCAACAAGAAGTTCTTTAATTTCAATAAATTTAGTCTTAAGCTGTTTATATTTAGATGAGAAATAATAAATTTGCTATGGTGGTCTTTTCGTACTTTTATAAGTCCTCAACTGAAATTTCATTTTCGACTGACGTATAACTTGCGTCTCCGACTGGTGTGGCTACATTAATCTCCTCCTCGAAAAACGATTCAGAAAAATGTAAGGCATTACATGGCTTACAGATCCATGGATCATCTGTCTGACCAAGTTCATGATATTCCAAGGGTGATATGCTTGCACATTTAATGTGCCACCAGAGATTACATCCCTCACATAACACAGATCTATGGGTCCTCGCCACAGCCTTGTAGCAGCCCCCGCATGGGTGTTTTATTGGCCCGGGGTTCAAGGATACATCACCACTTATGATAAGGATAATTAGTTTATAATGCTGTTTCCTTATCCTGATTGGTATGGATAAGGGTTTTGATCTACTGTGTTTCATGTGATAGAAAAGTGTGACAAATATGTCGATCTCCAAGTCTGGAGCAAACCTTAGGTTGTACTCTTGCACATCATTACATAAATAATCTGGAGATATATTATAGGACATAATGTTAATGTGTTTTTCATTACCTGCTACCTGATTTGTTGGTATAGTCAGGGTAATGCTTATTATTACAAGGATGATATGTATTAGTGCCATTTTCCCGTTTCGTTTTGTTTACATTCGCCAACCGGAAGTATGTAATAACTTTGTTTTGTTGGTCATTCCGGTGGGAGGACGTATGTAAATGTAATAGCTGTAGAAAATGTCGAAAGGAGATGCTGAAAACGGCAACCGCAGCGGTCTCAATTCGAAAGCCAAAATCAGATATAAGCTGTCTTATTCATCTGAATTCCGATGCTTGGAAATGTTATTTAAAGGGTAATTCTTTAAGAAGTAAAGGAAGGCATCGTAGTTATCTTACAATTTTAGAAGCCTCCTTCCTTAAAATTGAAAACTCCCGAAAAAGTTTTCCCGTTCTCCCAGTGATCAAAAAATGGGGTTGGCAGCTCTGCATAAATTGAAATTTATTCTCAACTGACTCGTAGGCTACTCCAATTAACGACCCCATCATCGTTGTTACCACATATAAAACAAAATTAACGGACAATTCACTCGGTTAGCGGATTTTGAGTCAACGTTCTTTGTCTTCTTTATCCTGACAGCCGAGACATATGTTGTCGATATTGAATTGCTGCAGTCTGGTTATTTTTTAATTACTTTTTGAGATATTCAAATAGTAGTAAAATACACTTGATTCTAGGTCCATTATATACGGAAGAAGGATTAAGAGCTTTGGGAAAATCTGTGTGCACAAAACAAATAACGTCAGGACTATTCTATACAAAAGGAGATCAGAACCGAACCATTAGTACTAAAGGCAATGAAAATATCGTTAACAGAAAGAAAAAAAGACATCACATAAGTACGACATGGAAAAGAAACAACATGGATCTAATTTAAAGGGGTTCGCTACTCCGTTTGAAAATAAATAGGATTTCTTATAAACACTATACAAACAAACAGTAAACAAATAACGGGCAAAGTGTTGTTACAATCGCTTTTATCCGTTACGAATTACATCTGGAAGTTACAAAGATAAAACATGTAAAATGCCAAATTTGAAAGTATGAGGATGTATCCATATTAGAAATTCTCTCAAGGGCAAGTACACATACATTTTATCAAAACTATGGTTATGTTCATCAGAAGGAAAAGGTCTAATATTTCAACACTAAATGTTGCATGATATGGTCTAAATGACCTGTAAAAAGAGATTTAAATAACGAACTTAGCTACTACATTACAATATAAAATAACAAAACTTCCCCTTTTACTTTCCAAAGGTTTAAACAGGATTTCTACCAAGGTAGTAATTGTTTATACATACTAGTTTTATTCTCGTTTGATGTTGATTGTAAATGATAAAAACAAAAACCTCCAATCTATTTGAAATCTAATAGCCATTTCTAAATGTCCCGTTAAAAGATTTATTGTTAAAGATATACAAGATCTACTGACTGTTAAACAACGGCAGTAGAATACCGAAGGAACAAAGCACAAGTTTGCGTAATCAAAATCCAGAGACAAGGCATAAGCAAGAACACCAGAAGACGGAATACCAAGGACACCTCATGCCCACAAAACACAGAAACACTTCAAACACTACACAAAAAGCTAAAACACTAACAGTGTGAATTCTAAAAACAGAGTGAGATCAGGTGTTCTGGAAGGGTAGGCATGTCCTGCCCTGCATACAGCACCCGTCACACAGTCAGCGAGGCATTTATTGTATCTCTCTTAATATCAAAGCGTAAACTATGTAGTAGTTGTTTCATATGAAAGCTTAACAATAAATATGTCCTCAGAGTTCCCAATATATTCTTTGTATATGTAGCTGATAATTACAGAATATGGACTTGGTTTTAAAGCATGATAAAAGAAAAAAATGATCGATGACATATTATTTTTCTTTCATTTTTGGAACATGAGTTGAGAACTACAAATTCTCTTATTTGTGGTACACAACGAGACTTTGAAGCTGGAGTTAGATATGAACTTTTTGAGTCGCTTTTACGAAAATTTCATTGGTCGAGCGCCAAGTAATAACACATCATGCGTGATGTGCTATTACTTTTTCGACGTTTCTATTGGACAACTTTCAAATCTCGTTGACCGTGATTAACGTACCTAGCAACGGTGTTGTTATTTTAAACAAAAACGCATTTCGGCACTAAAAATTCACTGCATTTATTTATGAAAATCATAAGAGAAATAGTTTTAATAACTCGAAAAAATTGTATATCGCTGGATATCAACTCTCGTTATGTAATTTCAAAGATACTAAATTCGCCAAAGGCTCGTTTATTATATTTTGAAATTACATTACTCCAGTTAATATCCATCGATATACAATTCTTCCTCGTTATGAAAACTATAAATATCTTAAGCATGTAAAGATATAAGCATAAGCATAAAAGTTTTATTTAAATATAGTCTCTAGCATTGTTTCCAGTTTATTACGTTTATTTCTCATATCAAGATAGTTAAATTTTCACACTTTAAAGTTCGAGGTTTATCCGAGAACTTTAAAATGTGAAAATTTAACTATCGAGATGAGAGAAATTATCGTAATAAACCGGAAAACAATGTTAGAAATTTTTTCTCTAATTCCTACTCAATTTATTTGACTTAAAGCGATCTCCGTAGTCTGAAGTCTCAAATATGCCGCCATTTTGTTGCTATCATCGTTGCTATGTGTATCATTGCGTCTTTCATTGAAAGGGGTGTTGGGTGTAATATTTTTTATATAAATGTCATATTATCAATAAAGTGAGATATCTTAGTCATAAAAATGGAAAAACCAGTTCGCTAGACAATGATCAGGTGTTAATTTCATCAACATCCGGTTGCACTATTTCTAGAAACTGACACTGATTGACCAATCAGCAAGTGAGATCAATTTCTAAACATGTTGATTATTAATCTCATCTAACATTATTTGGGAAGTATTTATTTTGAACAAGAATTAGAGAAAATCGGATACATATTATAACGTAAGCTCTGTAGAGATAACAATACAACACGTGTGGCATAAAACATACAGTGACATACCAAATATGGCAAACATATAAGCTTTATACATACAACAATTCACTAAACATCAATTCAAATATAAAGCAATCAATGACAATTTCACATTTATAAAAGTCATGCAATTAAAATAGCCACAGGATGATACATAAAAAACCTAAAATATTGCAACTTAAACCTGGGACTAATATTAGTCCTAGCTTAAACTTACAAAAGCACAATTCTACAGCCATGCATAGCACTAAGATCTAGAGAAAGAAAAGGAAACTGTAAAGCTTGAAGCTGAAAAGAACACACCCTTAAGATCTACACGAGACACATATTTGCATGAGCTGCCACTCCATGAGTTTAATTAGACTCATAAACTGCTAAAGATAATTTTGTGAATTAGGATCGATCATTTTGAAAAAAAAAATGTAGAACTTGCTATAACAGAAATTAAAATTTGTTAACACGAATTCTTAAAATTGTGATGACATTTTAATGATCTGTAAGATCAAATATTGGAGGGGTTTCCTTTGATAAATTCAAAGATTTGCCATAACCAATTCTTGAAATTGTTAAAAGAAGAATTGAAACAGTTTTTTTTTTTGTAACGAATAAAGGCTTTATTACAAAGTCAGAGGTCTGTTTTACAATTCAAAAATATGTAACGACTAGTTAAATATATATTAATAGTTGCTTTGTGAGCTTCCATGCACGTACAATATAATAAAGTTAGGCGGGGAAGAGATGGTAGGATGAAATAATTGATTTTTTTATGAAAGGTAATGAAAATACCGTGGTGGCGAGAATATCAATTTGGAAAATGCTTGAAGATCGTTTCCATTTTTTAAATTATTATTATTATTTTATTATTATTTATTTATTTATATATTTTTTTTCTTTTTGTTGAATAACATTCTTCAAGCGTAAAATTTCTGTAAAAAATTACCATTGAAGTATTGCATAAAGAAAGAAAATGATCCGCGTCACTGACATTTCCAGGAGAAAGCTCACTATTGCTCAGTGTTGAACTAGTTTGACAAAACAAAATAAAGTCCTATGCAATTTGGTCTTAGACTACACTTTGCTTGGCAGGCATTTAATTTGTTTGAATACTAAGACTTTTTTTACATCATGGACGTTTTCCCGCCTTTTTCAAAATATTTCATAATGAACCCGTTTGATTCGGATTTTATTTGCTTTTCTGCCTTGTCCATAGAACATAGTATATATTTGAAGACAAATGATTTGGCCATAGCTCTAACAGCTCCACGTTCCCCATATAGCGTTCATTTTCCTATTGCTGCATTTTCTCTGATGGCAACTTCTTCACCCTGCTAATAAACATGTTCAAGCTGAACGAGTTGCTCTCAATTTGCTCCAACGAGTCAAGATGTGCTAATTGACATGTTATTTTCTGCTACTGATGAAGATGCTACCTATTGCTGTTGCGTGGTTTATAACATATCGTACGGTCATGTAATAATTTGCTGCTGCCAGCAATGTTTCTGCCATTAGAGTGTCGGAAAGGAGATTTAAACTGCTCGTGACTATGCTAAAATCTTAGCGTACTGTTCCAATACGACACACTCGTGCAGGAAGAAAATTTTGTATTAGCCCGGATAAAGGGTTCCTTGTCATATCCGCGGTGCTCTAGGGTAATTAATATTACAGCTTTCCCATCTGGCTTACGATTAACCTACAATCATGCCCACAGGGGCACATCTTAGATTTGAAGTTTGAATGGCGCAACAGAAAGAAATAGCGAAACCCCGATTTTACCCTAAAATTTTTTTCCCAGTTTTATTTGCCGCATACCCCTCATGCCATCAAATGAATCCACGCCTGGGCCACACCAGTCCTATGCTTTAACTCAATTTTGTTCAGAGTGGCATTTTAGGTTATGTCCGTGAGGGTAGAAATAGGTGATCAATCTCTATGGCACTACACACTCTTTGTTGATCAATCATTCACAATTTTGCTCTATAATTGCAATAATTCTGATAAACGTGGTGATATTTTTAATATGATGTTGAAAGGTAATATTTATTCTTCTTTCGCTGCTTAATAATTATTTACATCATCCATAAAGTTAGTTTTGAGATTTAGATGATGTTAAAAGTTGGAATAAATATTTTAAGATTAAAGAGATGCAGCTGAACATGACAGAAAGAGGATTTAAAGTTGAATGAGGAATTTACGGATGGCGGTAACCAAATATCGAAGTTACCTCAAATTTCGTTTCTGCAGATGTTTATTTCCCCACAAGTTTTGTACAGTGCAGACCAGATCAGAAAAAAAAAACAGTTGGAAGACCATAAACCTAAACATGTCTAAATTAAGGATTAAATGAGTGGTATGCAATCATAACCATGGCGACATTAAAATTTCTTTTAACCCAGGGTTACACCAGCTCATTCTCTTAGTGAAAAAAAAATGGTGAAAATAATTAACTAAATGCCAAATTTACTTTTAGTCGATACAGTGACTACCTAGACTGACCTCGATTGCTACAAATAGGCTACTTAAGCAAGGGTACACAAAATGTATGTTACCCTTAACTTAAAGTCATCACTACAGTAATTTTACGGTCAACATCACGATCTTGTGGACTGCTATGGGATTTCTGTTTCCCAGATGACAACAGATCTTTCTCTTTTTCACTGTAGTTTCTTTTTCCTCCACCCGATTCGACTTTACTACCGGAGTTGACATATTTTACAAGGTGGGTGTTTAATGAGAAGCAGGAGATCCTTTCTCTACCGGTGCACCTGATCACACCCAATGGTTTTGTTTATTGGATCCGTGTTGTTCGTTTTTGTATATGTGTGTGTCTTCATTTTTTGTGTCGTTCTCATGTTATGTCTTTGTGTCTTTGTTTATTCCGCCGTTGCCATTGTCCTTGGATTGTTCGTTTTAGACTGACGGTTCGGTTCACTTTTCGTGCCATTAAAGGGAAATAACCCTTACTGATATTTTTGACTGTTGTAAGGGGGAATTAACTCTGTATGTTAGCCACCTGCTGTCATAATCGTGTGACTATCGAACATGTGTTATTAATTGAGTCTTTATCTACAAAACACACAAATAAGAATAACACAAGGTTGAACGAATGTCTTACATTATCTACTTGTTTGGTAAATATGTGGCTATAACTTCGATTTGAAGATCGGTCTTGGCGATGTCAATGAAAAAAGGGGGGACAGATTTCAAGCCATTTGAATTTATTCCAAGATTTAAGTCTAAATAATAAATGAATTCTTTGTATGTATACAGAGGCTATACAAAGTATGATCGTTTGTTCATTCATCTGTGATTTTATTTTTTCTCCTGTTTTTTTTTTTTTATTATTATTATTATTTTTTTTTATTCCAATAAAAAGAGAACATCGTAAGGACTGTCTTGTATACTTATTTGAAAATAGTTTGTGAATAATCAAACATCGACATTCAACAAATATTTTGGAGTTTGTTTTTTTTTTATATTTATGTATTGTTAATTTGTTAATAATGGAACTTTCCCTTTTAGATTATCTGTCAATTTCTTTGAATTAAGAGCCACCTTGTTCAAAAAACGTATAAATTTGTCAATGGAGTTGCAATAAATATATTAATATTAAGGGGAAATTTACAAATTCAAAAGACAATCGACTACAGTTTTGTCATGCAAGATGAATGGGACCGTTGAAGAGTTTTGTGAAATTCAATTCAAATGTACATGCTTTCATCGAGGTTTAACAAAAATTAATTGGTGAAATAGGAAACAAAAATCGGTCACTTTGAACAATCAAAAGTTTATATACATAAATAAAGTTTTAGATAAAAAATGACCGAAGGACCAACTGGTCATGATTATACCATGTGCATTGCGACAAATGCTATTTGGGCATGTGAAGATTCAATACAAGGAAGGAAATCTTGGCATGTAAATTTTGTATCTCTCATTTTTCTCTGCAGATTATGAGATCCGTTTTCTTACTGTCAAAGTTAAAGAACACTTTATGGATGTTATGTAAATTATTGTGGTATTACTATAAAGAAATTTGAGTACGCTACTTATGATGATTAATCCTCGGAAAAAAGGGGATCAGTCCTCGGAAATGAAAGATCAGTCCTTGGAAAGATGGCCGGTCAGTCCTCCAATGCAGAAAAAGATGCAGGGTTATTCAGCAAATATAAGCGATATCAATGATACATATCTTGTTTTTGGACTGCCTTGGTGTACTTCACACCGACATAAAGATAGCGCATTATGTTTATCATGTAACCTTGTAAAAAAAGACAATTTGAAATGTAATTTCCAAATAATAACAGAATGAAATAGTTTTTTTAAATCAATATAGATCTTATATACAAATACACATGTTCTTTTATCGTTTAACAAATATACAATGTCATGTTCAATAATCGTTTATAACAAAATACAAAAACCCTTTCTTTAATTTCAGGAGCCCGAAAATAAATTAAAATTGTTCAAAAATCAACTTGGTTTTCTATACTCTTTGTTTCGGGGTAGAACTAATATATAAGACCCAGTTGCGAATTTTTTTTTAAAAAAATACAATGCTGAATAATTATAATTACATTTTTCTATTGTCAAGTTGACAATTGTAATTTCAAAATATCATAAAATTGTTGTATCAGGCATCGCTTACATAATCTTCCACTTGAGATAACGTAGAGAAGCTGTTACATACTGTGACAATTTCCTGATTAGTAATTATTAATAAAATAAACAATTTATCTGATAAAAGAAATCAAATAAATTTCAAAATAAATATGTGTGAAAATAAATGTCATATTCTATTTTTTTCAAATTTTAAAAGTTTATAAATAATAAAAACCCAACAATTTCAATTTTGTTATTATACAAATCTTGAAGTTTATTGTTCACAAAATCGAAATTGCCAGTGGTCTCTGTATTTTTTTTTCTTCAAAATTTGATATTCCGAAACACTTTTAGTGCATTTTGTTAATAATTAATATTATTTTTACATATTTTTCCAGTTCTTATACTACATATACACAATGGCAATAATGTATTGTCTCTGGCTCGCCCTGACTTATGGGATTTGGTTAGTCGATCGCCCGGATCTATTTAACACAAGTCAGAACCGATATTATACAAAAAGCATAATATTTGATTGCAAAATGCCACACTTTAATAGTAACTTATTTTTAATTGAAACATATTGCAAGATAGATCTATTTTGATATTTTATTACAATATCAGGGAATTTAATATATAAAAAGCAGAAATATTTTATTTTGGTATTTAAAGAGGAGGACCTCGACCAAAAAGTCAATATTTTGGTTGCATTGTTATAGTGATTTACCTCTTCTCTTTAACAATAAAATGCCACACTTTAACATTAACTTATTTTGATTTTTAAAACACATATATAAAGATTAAAAATTAAACTTTCTCGTAATAACAGGGAATATTGAAACGATAATGGAAAAACTTGTTAAATATCTGATAGAAAATTTATCGCAGTACTATTCTTTGTTAAAAAATTTGACCAGTCGTACTATGTATTCCGCGCATGCGCACAGTGGGATGGGACGGAAAGTGCTTTAGTTTCTGCATATGGCCATATCGACAACTTAATATGTCATTTCAGTGTCGAGTCAGTATTTCATTTAATCAGCGGGATTTCACCTTTTTCCGAAACTGTTTTTTTTTTTTTTTGATTATAATTTCATTCTGTTCTCTGCTTTTTTATTAGCTCACCTGACCCAAAGGGTCAGTGTGAGCTATTGCGATCACTTGGCGTCCGTCGTCCGTTGTCTGCCGTCCGTCCGTCCGTCCGTCCGTCCGTCGTCCGTTAACTTTTCACATTTTCATCTTCTCCTCTGAAACCGCTAAAGCAAATTCAACTAAACTTTACAGGAATGATGAAAGCAACGTCTTTTACAAAGATTACTCATTTCGTTCCGATCCGATAAAAAACATGGCCGCCAGCGCGGAACTTAGGTTTAACATTGGACCCTATGGGAAAAATCACATTTTCCTCTTCTGCTCTTAAACCACTACAGCAAATTCAACCAAACTTTACAGGAATGATGTACTAAAGGTCCTTAACAAAGATTGCTCATATCGTTCCGATCTGATAAAAAGCATGGCTGCCAGCGTGGAACTTACGTTTAACATTGAACCCTATGAGAAAAATCACATTTTCATCTTCTGCTCTGAAACCACTGAAGCAAATTTAACCAAACTTTACAGGAATGATGTACTAAAGGTCCTTAACAAAGATTGCTCATTTTGTTCCGATCCGACAAAAACATGGCCGCCAGCACGGAACATGGAATAACATTAGACCCTATGGGAAAATCACATTTTTATCTTCTGCTCTGAAACCGCTGAAGCAAATTCAACCAAACTTTACAGGAATGATGTACTGAAGGTCCTTTACAAAGAATGCTCATTTCTTTCTGATTTGATAAAAAAACATGGCCACCAGTGAGGAACTTAGGTTTAACATTGGACCCATTTGGGAAAAATCGCATTTTCATCTTCTGCTCTGAAACAGCTGAAGCAAATTCAACCAAACTTTACAGGAATGATGTATGGAAGGTCCTTTACAAAGAATGCTCATTTCTTTCTGATTTGATAAAAAAAATGGCCACCAGCAAGGAACTTAGGTTTAACATTGGACCCATTTGGGAAAAATCGCATTTTCATCTGCTCTGAAACAGCTGAAGCAAATTCAACCAAACTTTACAGGAATGATGTAGGGACACGAACCTCAAACACTTGACATGGGAAAATGCATCCAAGATAGCAGGATTATGAGAATTCAGTTACACTCTAATGGGAAAATGCATCCAAGATAGCAGGATTATGAGAATTCAGTTACACTCTAATACATAATTTAATGTCAATTTCCTTTACTACGTATAGATAGATGTATTTTATACGAACCCAATTAGCTTTGAGTGCCAAGCGTTTTATCTGGTGAGTGCCAAGCGATTTTTGTTGAATGTTATTCCAGAGACGTACAGTGACGTTATGCCTAGCAACGATTGTCTAACGTCACAGACTTAATTGGCGAACGGGCACCGAAGCGTTGAAATTCCAATTAAAGTTTGTTTTTTATTTTTATTTTTTTCATTTTTAATTTTTTTTTCTTTTTGGTTATTTTTAGGGGATGTTTTTTTTTTCTTTTCCTTTGGGGGGTTGCTTTTTGTTTATTTGTTTTTTTTTTTTTTT